>JAQIWH010000227.1:0-61942 GCA_034695005.1 Cryptops parisi
TTCGTTCTAAAATCGATTAGTTTTATTCTAGTTTCGACTAATCAAAACCGGGTTTTAAATTGTATAAATGGTTTACTGAATTTATATAGGATATATTTGTGAAATTTTAAATATAATGTCATTAAACCATAAATCAGACTACTTTTATATGAGATGGAGAAAAAGAATCGATTTTTTTTTAAAAACTAAAAACATTGATTTCATCAGTTTTTACTTGAAAGAAAAAATACTGAACTCCTGTATTGAAGAACTAAGTATAATGCGGAGTATATATTAAAATTAATAAAGCATTAAATATATATTGTCTTTGTCAGATGATGGAATAGTAATCTAAATTTGAAAACAATTAACTCGGTAATTAAAATAATTTAATTTTTGAAATGTATGAACACTATTGAATCTTATGGACAATGAAACTACACAGTTTCTACATTTTTATATATATAATCTTTATTTTAAAACTTCATTGCTATAGCGATAGAGAAAAAAGTAGGTCCGAGAGGAGGGATATTTTTATTTTTAACACACACAGGGGTAGTGCTAAGGCTTAAAAAAAACGGAAGAAAAAAAAGGAGAGAGAAGAAGAAGAGAGATATTACATCAGTTTTTTTTTCCTCTCCTCATCTTCCGTCTTGAACCAAAGATAGTAACCCAAGCACGAGAAGAGAAGAGAAAGTAGAGAAGAAAGAAAAAAGCAGGGAAGAGAAAGTAGAGATATTACATCGTTTCTTTTTTTTTCTCCCTTTCTTCTCTTCATCTTATTTCTCTCTCCTCATCTTCTTCAGCCTTCTCATCTTCCGTTTTCAACCAAAGATAGTAACCCAAGCGCGAGAACAGAAGAGAGAGAGAAAGGAGAGAGAAGAGAAAGTAGAGGAAGAAAGAAAAAAGCAGAGAAGAGAAAGTGTAGAGAAGAGGAGAGAGATATTACATCGCTTCTTTTTTTTTTATACTTCTCCCTTTCTTCTCTTCATCTTATTTCTCTCTCCTCATCTTCTTCTTCAGCCTTAACAGGTTGGTCCGATTTGGCGCGCTCTGCCAGGTTAATCGCTTAGTCTTGCCAGCCGTTCCTCCATTTTGAAAAATGTATCAACCGTAGTAGTAAGTAGTAGTAAGAGAAAGTATGGCCATGGTGGAAGAAAAGGAGTTCAAAAGTGAGTATGATTTTCACCTCCCATTGCTCAATCGGTGTTGTTGTTTCTTTGGCAAATAGGTTTGATTCCGTTTTCATTGTCACGCTTCGAGTATTACCCGATGACGAGAAGGACCCCAAAAGACAGGTTGATATTGAAAGAAAATATATATTAAAAAAAAATGGCTGAAGCAAAAATGACAGACGACCAACCAAAAAGGCGGGCAAGGAGTGGCTTTTTTTCGGTGACATTTTTTTTCTTGTAGTTTAATGTTGATGTAAAAAAGAAAACAAGCAACTAAATGACAGCTTAGTTGTGCATGATGAACTTGGCATTTATGTGGTTTTTAACGGTATTCTTTTTTTGTGCGGAACCTCGTTATAACGTTGTTTTAGTCGCGCAGTGAAGTGAATTGTTATGTACAGTTCACATGTACAGTTATGTATGTTTTTTTGTTGTTTTTTTTTAATGTTAGTTATTTGTGTTTCTGAATAACTTCGATGGTTGTGATTGGTTAAACAATGTCGATTATAAGTGGTTACTCCTTTGATGGTGCTAGCACCGTCAATAGTGTTCTGTTGAACTTAAAATTAAACGTCAAAAAATGTCAGCTGTACAGTATAATTTTTGTTAAAAAAAATAACAATGTTTACTAAATCTAAAAAAGTATAATTAGTGCTGTATTTTGAATATATATAGTCTCACTTGAAATAATTATATATAATTAAAAAAAAATCATGAAATTTAATTGATGTCGAAAAATTGTCATTTTGCAACTTAGTTTACTTATGTGTCAGTAGTTTTTAGTTTACTGCTTATGAACTATTATTAATGTGTACTGTGTTATTATAATTAAAAAAAATTTTTTTTAAATTTTAATCAATTAAAATTTTATTTAAGTAAACTAAAATTAAAATAAAAATTTTATTTAACTAAATTATGTTGTTTATCCGACACCAATATTGTATTTAGCAGAATTGACTTTATTGCTTGAGCTGAATTAATTAATAAAAAAATTAAACCGGAAGATTTTTATTATATTAGTCCTATTCTATTATTGTTTTAATATAAATTTGTTGTTTTTAAAATTGAAAAGAAATGACAGAAAATGTGATGAGTAAGTAAAGTTGATTTTTAATACCATAGCTTAATACAACTTGTTAAAATTTACAACTATTAAAATTATAAGTTACTAGTTAATATATCGTTAGATCATTTACTGAATCATTTACTGAACTAATTCACCAATTAACAATAATACAGGATGAACTATGACTGTGCTGAAAAATCTAAATAGGAGTGTAAGTAATTGATTTTCGAACAGTTTTTTTTTAATAGTAAAGTTATTCAAAATATAACTTAGAGCATTTAGCTTAAATAATTATTGCATTCCCTGTGATGGGTGTAATGAGATAACTTAAATTAAGAAACAAAACTGTTATAGGCTAATTAAGATTATTAATGTCAATTAATTTAGGATTTATTAAAAAATTGAAATCGAATATTCACTAGCAAATGTCACTATGAAGTGTGGTGGATTTTTTCTTTGCTCATGTTCATTAACATTGGTTAAGTGAAAATTTGGAATGACGAATAGGCTCTAAATATAACTGCTTTGGTTTCTTTGTAGTTCACAAAAAGAAATGTAATTAACTGAACCATTGGAAGTCAATTCTTAACCCACCTCATGATCGTACGTTGACTTTTGCTGGTGGCTAACTAAAAATGCAACATCGAGTAAGTTATTTAGAAACACAAGTTTTGCAAGTCCCGAGATTCGATGCAAGAAGTATCTTAAGATGTTGATTGGGGTTTTTAGGGGGGGTTATAATTTTTTAGTTGCATGTTATGGATTTCTGCTAAGTTGGGGTTGTCATAGCCAGAAGGAAGATTTTTCTGGGGCCACTCTTTTCATCATGGAGGAACCTAGCGTGGGTGTGGGCATGGAGCCAACCACACTTTAGGGGGTGGTAAGATAGATAGGATAAGAAGTAAAAAAAAAAAGAACCTGAAGAAAATTGCATCGCCCTTTAATAGATGACTGACTGCTTCTTATTGGATCGGAATGTTAAAAAGTGTGGCTTCATTTTCTCAGTACGAAAAAGTGTAAGAGTGACAGGTGAGGATTGTTTTTGTACCCAGCTTGGTTTGTAGCAAAGAATCCAACACCCCCTCAGCTCTCTTATGGCTACAACGATGACCAGTTATTTTTTTTCCCCTCCGTAGTTCACTGTGTGCTGTTCTCGCTCCCCATTCCTTTATCGTATTTTTTTTCCTCTCCCATTTTTGTTCGGTCGCTCTCTCCAGCCCAGCCATCTCCACTGCAGCCACTGCGGGGGAGGAAACGAACTGAGAGACGAGAGTCAAGCAAATCGAAAAAAATAATGGGAGAGGAGAAAACCCTCCTGCTTCTTGCCCATCCGAAATGTCTCCTTGTCAGAGTAAAGGGTGAGACAGGCTGATTGTGCTGATGAGCAGAGGTCTCTGAAGCAGGAGAGACTGGATGGTTTGTTAGTATGATAATAGTATAGTTAAGTAAGAGTTAAAAATGAAGTACAGTAGTCTCTCTTTCGTATAGTATATCATCCTCTTCCAGCTCTCGCTCAGTCTCTGTGATGTTAGCTCTCTTGTGTCTCCTCACAGGTGTTCTGCTTTGCCAAGGTCGTTGGTGAGTTAGCTCTTTTTTTTGACAAGTGAATGTGTCTTTGATTGGAACGTTGGTCATCTTTATTGTTTACCTTTCGCTCCTTATGAAAGGGGAGAATAAGGCTAGCGCCCAAGTATGTAGGGTTGGATATTGTTAAGATGGCTTACCAGAGTGGACACGATGAGATACAATATACATAGTTAAAGAGTTGGAGAATAAAAGTTCAACGAATCTTCGACTATTTTTCGCGTCTTCAGCTTATCTTTCTTCACCTCCTCGTCACAAGGTCATGTATGCGTGTGAGTGATTTCTTTTTCACTAGTGATGTATCTTAGATCGTAAACATGGGCATCCTCATTTGTTTATGTTCTCTTTTCTCTTTGCACGTGGTAATGGCAGTGTGGGGCCAAACGAAAAATAGAACCTGGGGAAGAAAAAAAGGTAAACATGATTATTCTCTCTCTGTGTCTGTGTGGATGATTCTCTTTTTTTATGCGAGTAATCAATTTTGTGATTCATGGTTTTGTTGCGGGGCTTCCCTCTTCGGGTTTTTGTGCTGCAGAGTCGATTGTCAGCTTCATTAAAGTTCCGACGCAGTTAATTAACGTTCTATTTAAAATGCCTAAAGTGTGCTTAAAGTGTCACTGTTTTTTTTCTCTTCTGTGTGGTAATGTATCTAATTTTTTCATATCTCGACGATTACTGATTGAAATCAAATACCGATAAAGGGAGAGGGAAATGTTTACCGTACTGGATTAGTAGCAAATCTACTTTATGGTTATATTATCTTTGTGGTGTATTTTTTTTTAATATACAAGATTTATTATACACATAGACAAAGTTGTTATGAATACATAAAGATGATTAAACGATGGTTTCAGGTTTTTTAACTTTTCAATATGATTTTATTACTAAACGATATTGGTAACTAAACCTTAACAAAAAACTGGTTTTTGTGACTTCAAGTTTTTCAGTACTTTTGTGTGTTACTGTACTTTATCTTATGCAATTTCAGCTGTTATGTAATTTGTCCAACAATGACTTACTGTGTAATATAACCGTTCAGTAGTTCCTGTATAACAATAACGCTTCCGATCTAACAAATTTCAAAGGGTGCGCATATGTTTTCCTGCTTGGGAGATAAAGGTATTATTTAAAGCGGATATTATAATCTTTGCAATGATCAACTCCTCAGTTGATTTTCTTGCATACTTCTGAGCAGATATAATTACGTATTAAGACGTTGAATGTAAAATGTTGCACTTTGTTCTAATTTAAGTTGAATGTGGGATCTTTGAGAACTTTGCACTGTCACCATCATTCTTATTGTGATCGTCAATATGTTTCTTGTAATGAGTGCAGACATCACACACATATACAAAAAATTATTATGCATACTGCCATACTGGTTTACTTTTGATGGGCACATAGTCCATGGTTGTGGTCGTTTCTCTTTTGTGGGGGAATCAGATTTACTTCTCGTGTTGATAATCATCACCATCGCCATCATCATCAATATGACAAGAGGGGAATCCTCTAGAGAAGTGGACGTGCCAATGCAGCAGTAGTAACCCACCTTGTTTTGTCAGAGGAAGAGGGAGCATTACTTCCAACGAGTTGGGACCCTGAACCTGTTGAAGAAAAAGGGAAGAAAAAAACCGGGATGATGCACGAGGGAGAGAGAAGAGAAGGAACCGGGACGCACGTGAGAGGGGAGGCCGCGTGGAAGAATTTTTCTTTGGGAAGAGACTGGATCGCCAGGGTCCATCTTGAGCACACTGAGGCTACTATTTAACCCCTTCGCTGCTAGAAGGCGGTGATCGAATAAGAGGAGGAGGTGAGAGCCAAGGCAAAGCCACCCAAGCAAAGGGCCCAGGCAGCGAGCAGCACAGTGGTGCCAAGTGTTGGAACGTTCCATTCGTGCGTGGCGGATGGGTGGCGCGGTCAGCGGCCACCAACCGGTCGAAGAAGAAGAAGTGGCCCCACTCACTAGCGCCGAGACCTTCATAACGAGAGGGAGTGGCCGACGACGAAGTCGTCCTCCTCCTCCTCCTCCTTGGCCGTTATCATCCACGTTACCCATCAAACCACACTTACCCACAACCCGTGCACAAACAACACACCTCTTGGCAAACGCGCCTTCACTCGGCACCATCAGCATTTCTGACCCCCCTTATCTTTGTGCTTTTTTTGTTGTCTTGCCGGCTACCCCTCCCTTTCTTTGCCCCCACCCCACCCTCGCATGCCACTGACCTAGAAGGGTGGTGGCTGGGCGGAGCTGTTCCCTGGCCACAACATCCTCTTCCCTCCATACACCCACATCGAGCTCCCACCTCCCTCTCTGGTACTCGCGCATTACATCACACACCTCGTCCCTCCTAAGTTGAGCGGGTTCCAGCGCCACCACCCCTTAGTTGCATCCACCCCAACCCCCCCTCTCGCACTACCACCACCACCTCCACCCCACCTCCCCACTTTTGGTTGATGGTGCCGCTGCGCCTGGTGCGTGCGCGTGATGATGACGGCCCCATGATCACGGCCAACCCTTTCGCCGAGTGAAGGCGGCTGCAGGCGCTTGTGCGGCCGCTGCTGCTCCCTCGATGCACGCCGTCGCCTCGCGCCCTCCTCCGGCCTTGGCACTGGCCGCGGCCACCGGAGGAGGCACGCAAGGCCACGTGGCCGCGGCCGGCTCCCATCTGACCGTAGGAATAGGTGGTCTAGGCACGGGACAAGGAGGAGGATCGACACCCCATCATCACAATCATCACCAGCAGCAGCAACAACAACAACATCATCACCACCATCAGCAGCAGCCGCAACATCCTCCTCCTTCGGTCCACCACAATCCGAGCAATGGTACTACCAACAATCATGGGAGTGCGTACCTTGGATCTATGAGGACTTTACACCAGCAGCGGCCTGTCCCGCTCCAACTACCGCCGTTGCAGCCCCCAACTTCTCAACATCAACAACAACAACAACAGCAGCAACAACAACAGAGGCAACCGTCGCAACAACAACAATCACAGCAACTACAACAAACACCGCCCACGCCGCACTCATCGTTGTCGTCGTCTTCATCTTCGTCGTCGTCGTCGTCTGCGTCCAACACGACGGCGTCCACGTTGGCCGGAGGAGCTGCCGCTCGCCAAGAGATCCGCCGGCCGTTGCTGCCTCTCCTCGATGGCCACCCTCGTCGTGCACTTGCACCAACTTACTGCACGCCAGCGGTACCACCCGTTGAGTCATGTGCGTCGTAGTAAAAAGTTTCTACAATATACTTTTTTCTTCTTCTTAATCCCCCCTTCACACGCTTTCCTCTCTCGCTTCCGTGCTTTGCTCCCTTTTTTTTCCTCCTGCGCGCTCCGATCTACGTTCCCGGGTGTTTCCCCGACATTTTTTTGGCTTCGTGTGTTGTTCTCATGACATTCTTACGAATTTTCACGCAATTCTGCAATTTTCATAAATTTTATTTCTTTCTCTGCTCTTAAAAACATTTAGTGTTAAATATGCTTTCACTGTTTTCTCGCGGTTCGTCATCTTTCTTGTTTGCGTGTGTGTATGAATTGCATTACAGTTTTTCTATTTTTATTTCTAGTTTTTTACTTTTATATAATTATCCAATTTATTTTCTATTCCTAGCTGAGATGTTTATTCTGTTCTTTTTTTTTATACAGTTTATATTTTGCATGTGAATCATCGATGATCTGAATTTTTATATTCATACTTCGAAGATTTTCCAGTTTCTCCCAAGATGTATGAATTCTAGTTTCCTGTTGGAATGATTTTCTTGCTGCAGATTATACGTACTCTAAAAGATGATAGCATTTCTATATATCAAAAGTCTCATTTCCGTTTCATTTCTTCAGTCTAATTTCGATTTTTTTAAAAAAGATTTACTTAGTTTCAGTATGTATAGATTTTTCATAAGATATAAATATATTTTCTATATATAATTTTTACAACGCATGGCATTTTTTCTTTACAATTTTAATTAAATTTCTTCTACACTTGTTTTTTTTATATTAGATTTAGCATATGCTGTAATTTTATGAATGAAAATTGCAACGTAGTGAATTGCTCAAAAACCCGTTCTAAACAAATAGGTGCTTATTTTTGCTCATTGCACAATTGCACAATTGAACATTGAATATTTATCCAAATTAAATCAAAATTTTGATTTAAAATTGAAATTTCGCTTCAATTCTAAGAAAATTACAAATTGGCGTTTTTCTACCGGACTCATGATTTCAAATCGCAAAGTATCTTTAAACATCTTAAGACGTTATCCCAGTTCTACTTCAGATAAAATTCGTTTAATTTAATATTATTTTTTGTCCTGGATCATTAACGTATACATATGAGCCTTTTCCACCCAAATCTTCTTTATTGTTTCCCATCTTTTCGGTGTCTTCAACCTTTTCTCTGGCCAATCGAAATGGATACGCAAATGGATACGCGCACACTCCAGTCAGCGATGATGATGATAGTGATGATGATTACAATGTTAGCGCATTTTTTCTCACTTCCACTTTTTTCTTCTCGATAATTTGATATTGGCAAAAAAATTTTTTTTTTGCAAAACCCTCCGCTGCGTCGGCGACTGGTCGAATGTTTTGTCGTTTTGGAGGTGGGGCTAGATGCGATGTTGTTCGTTGGTTCGTTCGGTGCTTACGTTTTGGGTGCTTACGTTTGATTTTGTCGTCGAATCGATCCTCGAAACACAAGTTTTTATTCCTTGAGTGAAGTAACACAGGTTGTGTTTTGGGTTCTCAGTGGTGGTTGTTTTGTGTTTCTCCTATTTTCTCTTTCCCTGACGCTTTTCGGACATTTTCGAGGTAAGGTTTTTGACATCTTTGTTTTCGTACCATTACACCTGCTTGACAATACGGTTTGTTTTTTTTTCGTTAATGTACAACCCGCAGCTGTTACGTATTTATTTTTGAATACTTTTTTTTTATTAATGTTTTGACATCAGTCACTTGTTAGTTTACGGTTAATTTCTGGCATGTCTTACTTGCCCCACTTTAACATTTAGTTTTTTTTTACGTCTGCGACTTTCAATTAAATAATGCCAAGATTATTTAATTATAATTTTTTGTTACACAATTTTTTTTTTTAGTTGTTTGTCTTTCTATTTTAGTTTGTTTGTAATTTTGAATTTAGTTTGCGTTGCCAAGGTAGTTTCCCATGAATGTACTGACAGCTAGTTTCGGCCAACTTTAGCATGTCGGATTATTCCGTTCCATTGAACCTATTAATCCAATAACTTTAACCTTGGCTTTTAAAGCAGTTGAGTTTCTGATAATGGTTTATCGGACAACTCCCCATATAAATAGCTTCGTAACATTGACTTTTGCCGAACCCGGGACTTTGCGAAACTTGCAATTATTAATGGTTACATTTCCACGATCAATCGTTTTTATCAAGTTGTTTTTAGCATCAACCTCCTCCTCCCCTCCCACCATAAAAACAAATACAAAAAAAACTTTAGATTAACTTTTAGAATCTCATGATTTTGGACCGTTTTTTATTGTGTAACTGTTGAAAGGGACTTTTAACCCTTTGTCGATCGACTGGATGGTCAGCCATTTTTTGTGGCAATTTGGATTTTAGCAACAAAAAATACTAGTTACAACGTAAAGCAAGTGGTGGATGCTACAAAAAGTGCTGGTTGTGGCAACGCCAAAAAAAAATATAATAAAAAGACAAAAACGGTTGATTGATGTACCACACACACCACCTCACATTTTCCTTCCGGTAGTGGTCCAGCTGCAATCGGAGAATTGCATTCATTATAATTTTTCCCTAACCTAGACTTTTTGTGCCCGCCTTTTTTTCCTTTTGATCCAATATTCATTTGGAACGATTGCCAACCCCATTTGCACAAATACGTGTTTGTGCTGCGCAGTGGATGCGCTTTTTGAGTGGATGCCCCACCCTCGACGGGAACCAATGAGAAAAGAGGTGACAAAAACCCAACAAATGGATTTTCATTGCCACATAACGTCCTAGTGGAGCATTGCAAAACCAACTAGCGACAACTCGGGCAGCGACTTTGAACTCGTGGGGTGATTTGTCTGTTTTGTGGTCTGTCACTCGGAACAACATCCACAGAAGCCATTTTTTCACTTGGCTCTTCCATAAAGGGAAGTGTGTTGTGTGTGTGCTACCACCTACCAAGTCGACCTCCTAGTACCACTTGTAGTATACCATACTACTACCATAACTACTACTATGGACATCTACCCTTGGCAATGTATTGCAAATTTCTCTTTTGCTTTTTGCTTTATGTTTCTTCTATGTTCCTCTTGAACGTTTAGCTTTGATTGTTTGTTTTTTGTTTTTTTTTTGCAAAACTTCACTTTTTTGTTTGCGTTTTTTATTTTTTTTTCACGTTTGGGCACTTTTTTCTCCTTCCTAATGTTAAGTTGGAAGCACTTTTTCTTAGTTAATAGTAACACACTGTGGTTTCAAAGGTGTTTTTTTTTTTAGGATATTAAGTTTGGTGTCATATGGTACTGTCCGCAGATTGGGTTCAGTAGTTTCGGTATAGCGCGTCTTCCTATGTAGTTTTTGTAATTAGGTGTTTTTAGCTTGGCAAGTTTCATATTATTAGGCGTGTTATATAGATTTTAATATTAATTTGAAATGATTTTATTTATTTTATAATTTCTATTATTTAATTGTATCTTCATCATTGCATTGATTCAAGTACCGGTATTATTTTGTAAACTTTAACTTTTTAAATTCTGTACTTTAAGATAATTTAATTTTAAAAGAAATTATTTATATAAATAATGTATAAAGTGAATTTAATTTTATGAAATATAAATTTAATAAATTAAATTTAAATTGAATTTTATTGAATGTTTAACGTGTTATTTTTATTCTATAGTGAATAACAAATAAGTAAATAAACACTATTTATTCAACTTAAAGCACGTTTAATTATTTTAATATTTTTGAAATTTGGATGATAATTTTTAATTATAATAGTTATATTTAATATATATAATTTTGTTAATAATGTAATTATTAATATGAAAAGCTTGCAATTATTTTTTTTCTCGAAACCTTTTTTTTTGTGGTAATAACATGTATAAATTAAACGTGAGAAATTTAATATTTTTATATTAAAAAGTTTTGTAATTGAAAAAATTAGTGTATAATTAACTGAATTTTATTTACATAAAGTATAAATAATAGAAAAATTAAAAGTATTAAAGTGCTTACATAAAAACAAAAAATATTATTTAATTTGTTTCACCACTAAAATTGCATACAAACCTAAATATTCATTATACATTTTAAATAATTGGGTATTATATTTGTAAAAGTTTATAAATAAAATTTACCACAAATTTGTGTGTATTGACTCGAATGATTTTTTATGAATCAATGAAGATTGATTCATAAAAAAAAATTAAAATTCTAGTTAATTCTTATAAAAATTTGAAATCATTAAATCTAGTTAATTTTTAATGACCAGTTTTTAAACTTAAAAAAATAATTCTACTGTTAAAAAAAAATTGTTTGTTTTTTTCAATATTAATTTTTATTTGTTGTTAATTTTGATTTTCATGCATGGTTGAAATGTCACATTTAGTAATTTTCGAGAAATAAGTTTCGAATTTTTAGTAAAAACGGTCTGATCAATTCCTTATGTCGAGCAGTTTTATAAGAAATCTGGTGCTGTTATTATTTTTTAAGTTTTTGTATATATTTTTATAAAGTTTTCGGTTTATCGTATCATTTGGCTCTGATTACATTCTGAGGGCCAACGTAACAGTAGGAGAGAGGCTGTGCAGTGCCGAGGTTTTTCTTTCCTTTCTCCCGCTGCTCCGTCTTGTAGCAGCGGCAGCAGCAGTGCGCGTTATGTAAGGTTCCCTCGCTTTCTCATTGAGTGAAATCGGCACACAAAAATTTTGCTCTGAGAGCCCGACCAAAACGGTTTCATCGATCGTATTCAGTTGGCGAGTCCAGTCGGGTGCCGGTCGGAAGCAAAATACGTTTGCTGCTTCTTGCAGCCTTGCTGGAGAACGATTTCAACAGTATTCTGTTTTGTGTGCCACCTTGTTTGCGAAGCGTAAACCGAATATATCCCCGAATTTTTATACGCTGGAAAAAAATGCCGTTGTTTCAACCTGTCTTCTTCGGTCCCTCGGATTGCTCCGTCTTAGGAGAATACGCTTAGTTTTCTCCGTTATTTTTTTTTTGTACGTAGTGAAATGGATTATGATTTGCAATTGAAGTTCTGATTTGTGTTGTTTTTTTACTTCTTCTTCATTCATTTTGTGCACTTTTTTTGGGTGTTTTGTTTCCACGTGGCAACGGTGTAGCTTCTTGTGTGTAACTCTGGAGTGTGTGCAAAATATGCCTTTCATCTTTGGCGATCGGGCTCCATCTCGTGCTGAGGGTAATGAATTTCACTGCTGATTTTTTGTTTCTTTACTTTTTCCTATTTCACGTTAGATTAAATGTCTAATCCAGCGAATCCATCTATTTTTTTTTGCTTGTTTCTTTTCCCGAATGTATGTCGTATCTTAATGTCTGTATCACCTTCAACGTGCATATATATATGAAAACCATAATGTACATGCTATCACTGCGCAGACACGTGCGTTTGTGTCATTTAAATGTCATCCATGCTAAATTAGCTTTAGAAATGTTATGAATCATATGATGTATCACCTACAGAAGTTTGCTATTATGCGAAATATATACAAATATTTTTACTGTTAAAATGTTTAGATGAAATGGTCGTTTTGTTGTAATGTCACATAGGTTGCATGATTTACTATATCCGATATCGTATATGGTACCGGTATAAGAAAATTAGGAAGTGGTGATTCTCGAAATATCTGTTTTGGTTCCTGTTATGTAGGCGGATCACAGGTTTTTACTAGTAAAATTACGACAAAACTTGTTTGACGTGCGCTCATTACGACAATTAATTGTCACATTTTAAAATTTCTTGGTTAGTTGTTGCGGTAAGAAAAATTCTCCGATACCTCTGTTTTGTAATCAGTAGCGTGTGTTAGGGAAATATTACAAATCAAATTACAAATTTTAATTACTTCAAATTACAGCTGTTTTATAATTGCAGATTTCTATATATACGTTTAACTTGATTCATTAAGAATCGTACCAAAAATAGAATGAAAACAGAATGTCATGTAAACAATGCAAATTAACTTCAGCTGGTTACACAAGCATCTTGTAACTTTGTAAAGACAATTCTAAACTTGATAAAATTTTGTAAATCTTTACTTAACGCCCAACGTTTTTAAACCCAAGTTTTGTCGTACATTTTGACAGCCAAGACGATATTTGAATATTGAAAATCCTATTAAATTTTACATAGGCATCGAATAAGCAACGGTGCATAGTAATTGAACGGGGCCTTCTTTACAGAGGTTGACTGCATTTTGCGAAAATCGTGGCATTTTAAACGGTTTCACTTCCTCGCTTTGTGCATGCACAACGATGTCCACGTTGGATCGTAATTTGACAGTTGAGGTGGACCATGTTTACCAATTTCTTTACCAATGGATGACAGTCAGTTGATTACAACGGCATAATTGTTTCGTCGAATGGTTTTCCTGTATATCTATTCTTGCACGTTGGTTTGTGTCAGTACCCTCAAAAGCCCTCACACAACACCCCTATCTCCATCGTCATTTGCGTTTTCAACCTGCGCTTGTTGCGGCTTTGCACCGATCAGCAGCTTCTTTCTCTAGGGTAACACTTTCCTTAGGGGTGTCTTTATACCCCTTTCTGTGGTGCTCTCTCTCTCTCTCTCTCTCCCTTGTTCTTCTTTTTTTTGTTTGTTCTTCATCTACCCTTTTCATTTCACCAAAAGGGTTAAAAGTATGGAGTGTTATTTTGATATGTCCTGGTTCCCCCTCTTCTCCGGAGTCAGGGCCCAACCAGGAGGAGAATAGCGCCCATAGCCCGGCAGCTACGGCCGAGGGACCCGTCCCCTCTATGGCGAAGGATGAGAAAATGATTGAGATGAAACTGTGCTCGCTCTTCAAACTCAGAGAGTTTTTCCGGAACGTCAGCGGTAAGTTGACTTTGGCAAAAGGGTAGCCATGATGTGTATAAGTAGGGGAGAAAAAAAAACATGGAGGATGAGTGGTTTTTGGTCATGATGATGATGGTGACAATGATGGAGTAGCTTGCGATCTATTCTCTTTCTTCTCTTTAAGTACGTATTGAGCACCGGAACTAAGGTTTACTAGAGGGACGTACCCTTGTCTGAAAAAAAAATAAGTAGGGGTATGTGCCCCATTGCAAATCTGACTTTAAATAATTGAATCAAGTTGGTTTGGCGTTGTTTGATGACGCTGTTTTTATTCTTAAACAAAACACAAAAGTAATGACACTTTTTTGGGGGAAAACTTATACCGGAAGCCTATGTTGGAACATCCCAATGTTCTTGGAACTACTGAACACGTTATTATATACATGTTTTATGACGATGTCATGTTTAAACAAATGTAGTACCAATTATTTGGAAAACATTGCAAAGTTCTTGGAACTACTGAACATGGTATACTACTCATTATAAAGTATCAATTTTAACCCTTTATCCAAATATGAGTTAATTCAGTATACACATATTTTCGTGGTATTGATTGTGACAGTATTATTGTGTTACACTGATTCGCAATTTTTAGACACAGTTGTAACACCGCTTAATACGATTTTGTTTTAAGACATTTTCAGTTAAGAAGTGTCCTTAGGGTATTGTATTCCAAGTTTTTTCGTTTAAAGCTTTTTAAAACTTTTTTTTCGATAAAAAACGTATTAAGCGGGTTTCACTGTGTAAAAATAACCTTGTACAATGTTTCGTGCCTTTTACAGAGTGGTACATAAAATAAAATGATATTCACCCAATATACTTTAAATACTGGGATGTCATTATATAACAATTTTGCGATATGCTAAAATGAAAACGTAACGATTTTTGTTTGGAAACGTTGGTACACTTACCGGAAGTTAAAATGCTTAACATTCCATTGTTCTGGAAACTACTGAAAATTCGAAATACACTTTCCACTCTTACATAAGTTATTTTTGTACGTTTTTTTTCTTCGAATATTCTATTTATGATATTCTGACTTGTAACTTATTGTATACAACGTTGAAATTCTTACACACAAAAATTTGGAAACTTCTTAGTTTGTGAAAAATTTCATAAGCGGCATTAAAGCGTTTACAAATGCTAGGTTCACAAGGTCAAAAATCACAAACTATTTGATGACATTTTTGTGTTAATGGTATTTGTCGTTGTACTGCAAGATATTTACTACATTGGTGGAGATTTTTATTTTAGAATTTTAGGCCACATAGTTTCTGTCACAGAGCTATGTAAAGCTAAAGCTCGTACAAATCAAACTGGATTTACATTTTCATAGTAAGCTTCCATATAAAACTATATTTTACGCCTTGTATTTATTTATTTATTTATTTACATGTATTTCAAATATATTTCAAGTACCGTGCAATATTTTCAAATCAGGATAAACGTATACAAAATTAATATTTGTAAGGAAGATATTAACCATATTTCGTGCATATTTTATAAACCTAACAAAAAACAATCAAATGCAACAATTACAAGTACAGTACACTCACATACAAAAAAAAAGTACACCTTCAATAAACAAACATTTTTATCCTCAATTTGTTGATAATTAGCTACCCAACTAAACACATGTTCAACATCGTGAATTTATTTTTTTAATACTATTTTTTTCAAGTGTACGTTAATACAGTATACACGTACATAGGTGTTTTTTTTTTACCGAGCTTTCGTGTTGTTCACAGTTGCGATTTAGTCTGTCATGCACCTGTACATGCGTAATTATTATCGTATTACCAAGTGTACGGTAGTGTATATTAAAAGGACGCGTTTACGATACATAATAATTTTTTTTTTCAATTTATAACAACAAAAAACTCGAGTATACGGCTGTGTTTACAATGCAGCCGAATATTGTATGTCTTTATTATATTTAATATATATATATAAAAAAAAAGACATTTATGATGAATTGGTACTGTTATCAAATGGGATTCCCTCTGGAAAATTAGTACGCTTTTTTTTGTGTTTATATTTTTATCCCCATTTTTTTGTTTATTAAATTTTTAATAGCAGTAATTATACTTTTTTTTGTGTATGGAGTACGATAATTATAAGAAGAATTACAGGTGTTAAACACCTGTCTATTAGAGATGTAGATTTTTTTAATATATATTTATAAAAGAATTGTATTTTTTTTACAGAACTTCTATAATCCGGAATGTCCTTATACAGGGTGCCCATAAAATACTTTTTGATTTCCATTGTTAACAATCAGTGTTTTTTTTTGTGGGCACCCTGTATAACTTGAAGTCTATGTAAAACCAATTATTTCGTCAGCTTTTGTAATCCGTAATTATAGGCTCTACAACATGGATTTGTGCACTTAAAGAAAATTTTTGTGTGGCAATTTGCGGACAGCTATGATATCAGAGTTGTCTAGAAATTTCTCGAATTACCACACCAAAATTCATTATAGAAACTTGAGTTATTGAATCACATATTATGAGAGTGTGAACATGAACAAGTTTACATTTTCTTAAAGATTACAATTTCGGAAGCGTACAAATTCAAATTTGTGAAATGAATTACAGTGGAACCTCGCTATTCGTACACAATTCTTTCAGGGGGTTGTTCGAATAGCGATTTGTACGAATGGCGAATCAGTTTTTTCGAAAAATCAGTTGCTCGGAATTGGTACGAATTCCGAGGTTACGTACGAATAGCGAGTTGAATTTAGTTGGACGAATACCGAGTTGGACGAATAGCGTGGTTCCACTGTACCAAAGATTTTACTCGGATTATAAATTTTTTTTTATATTTTTCTATATATTACTGTTTTAAACTAAGCTTACAAATCTTTGTACCCTTTCGTACTAAATTTTACAACATGGGGATATTAAAGAAAAAAAAACAAACTTGGAGGTTAAAAATTTTGCGACATGAAGGAGTATGAGATATAAAAAAAGATATTTTTTGGAAGAAATGGACTTTTTTTTTTTTTATTTCGTACCATTTCTACCAGCAATAATTTTGTTCGGTTTTTTTTTTTTCTCGTACAGAATCCAGTGATAAAAGAGGGAATTCCATTTTTTGCAGTATCGATTTTTTCTCCCTCGTTGTCCGCTTTTTTTTTTTTTTTTTATTATTATTTTTTTTTTACTGCTGCGCCAAAACGTACAGAACTGCAGTAAAAAAAATATAAAAATGTGAAAAAGAAGAAAAAACCCTGGGTGAAAGCACTTCGATAAAATGGGAAGTTTTCTTCCTTAGAAATGTATTTTCTCCCGGTTTTTTTTCTTCTTTTTCCTATGGTACGTAATATTTTTTTTTTTGAAAAAAAATGGAAAGCAATCCTAAAATTAAATATGAAACATAAACAACATGGTGACTTAAATTAAAAGAAAATAGAAGTGACCCGTTTTAGTTAGGATATCTTATTTTGTGCACTTTAATTCAATGCATTTGCTCATCATCAAAATGCAGAGGATTCAGCTTTTGTGGATAAAAACGTGTGAATGGAGATGATGATAAAAATTTCTATAAATCCTATGTGGATAAATCGTTAATCGAAGTACCAATAACAGCTCTATTCATGACTGGTTTAAATATAAATACATAATTTCGGATTTACTGTATATAGAATGCGTTTAAAAATCTATTGCATTCGCATAAAAAAGTAGGTCTACCATATGTACCTAAATATGTTTTTATGTACAAAAATGTACATAAAAATATTTTTGACTTTATCGTTAATGGAACTGAAATAACACCATACTGTAGATACAAGACTTATTTTTTGTACTCTTTATATTAGCTTCACTTGTGAGTGAGTTTGTGAGCTGAGAATTTAACGTATCTACAGTCTAGATACGTCAGCTATCTACAGTCGTTTATGTGAATATACTGTATAATGAGTACCAAAAATAATGTACCAAAAAACGCGTGAAACGAGAACCGCATAATTCCTTCGGATGAATAAGAAACCGCAGTTTCTTAAGAAGTTCAATGTTTACAATTTTAAGAAGTTCAATGTTTACAAAAATCGCATATATAATATATATAAATAAATAAATAAACGGAAAATTGCAGTTCGAAAAAATGGAATTATTCAAAACTCGCATAAATCAAATAGGAAATTAACGCATTTAAATCGAAAATTTGAATAAATGAAAAATTTGCATAAATCGAAACTTGCAGAAATCAAAAATGGAATTACTCAAAACATGCATTAATTGAATACGGTACCGAATTACTCAAAGATTGCATAAATTTTAATTCGCATAAATCGAAAACTTGCAGAAATCAAAAATGAATTTCTTATTGCATTATGTATGTACATACAGTATGTCTGTATATGACAGTAGGTTATATAAAGAGTATGCTTAAGTATTTTTAATGTACTTGTTTAATGGTTTTAGTGGTCTAAATAGTGAATTGCATGCAGATAAACATCAAAATCTTATTCGGATAAAACTTACATCGATCTTCTTACGTCATCAAAAAGTTCACATTTTTACTGTATTCAGTAATCTTAATGCAAAATTTAATTTGTGAATTTATTTAAAAAGTAATTAATCCGGATAAACATCTGTATACCTATGTGGATGAAACTTCACGTTACATTATAAAAACAGCAAGTGTAAACAGAATCTAATTTGTGAACCGTTAAAAACCTTAAAATCAAGTTTCATCAATAAATCCCTTAAGCTTGGTTTACACGTTACGTTTTGTCGTCAGTCTGGAATGAAGAGATCAGTTTGACGTGAAAATCGCGTTCACTCTACTCATTCCGTTCATGCAATTCGTCAAACTTGCCGTCCACGTTTACAGTGTTATCTGTAGAATCGAGCATGATCATGCAAAACTGACGACAAAAAGTTACTTGTGACCAGACTTAAGCATATTTCGATTAGTACACAATAATTACTATAAAAGTTTTTTCAAATGTAACTTTTTTCTAAAGTGTTGCAACAAATTTACCATATATAACAATTGAATATGATATCTAACAATACGCTATTTATGCTACTTAAACAAAAACAAAATTCACATCATCATCCATAACTAATCCAATTATAGTTAAGGATTTTAGTTAAGAAATGCTTTGATCTTTAAAAAAACAAAACACCATTTTAATTTGAAACCCTTTTACTTTCTAGGTACCAATGGTTCCAGTCATGTCAACAAATACCATGCTGGTAAGAAACATTTTTTAGTTTTTCATGAACATTTTTACTACGTATTTTGTGTATACAAAGTTGAATGCTTGAAAAGGTGTAGTTATATATATTTTTTGTAAACCAATTTTTTTTGTGGAAATTTACTACGATTTTCATTGCTCGATACCATTACTCCGTGATATCACATAATCATTGATGCAAAACTGATTTGGTTGTAAAGTATTAACCTGATACATGAACAATCTTTGTGGTATTGTGATGTATGATGTTACTCAATGGTGGTGGTATATGATTATTTGGTAATGTTTTACACAATTCACCCTGGTTTAAAACATTTTGGTATGGTTTATCATTTAATTATTTTGCTGTATGTTTTGCAAAGTCTATGTCCGAAGTTTTTATGCCATCATAATTTGCACAATTGTGTGTTTTGACATCTAGATATATTCACATACTATATGTACCTATTCAAGTACTGTATATCAAGTTGATTGTAAATAGTAATTTCGACTGGTTGTAACAATCTATGTATATGAGTTAACTTTATGCATCGATGTATAGAAATTTACAATCTATGTACGATCTAATCTGTGTATGTATAGAAATTTAATTCATTCATCGAATGCGATTAAAATAGTACAGCAAAAGCGGATATAATCAAAACTCTGTATGATTCCGATTTTTTGATTGATCTAGATTGTACAATATAAGATTCTTGCTGGGTTTTAGTAAATTAGTGAATTGAGTGCAGATAAAATACTGGTGAACGCGGTTTAAAACTTTAAAATCCTGAATGTTCTGCTGTGGAGAACGCATACTGTTACTGTACATACATGTGTATGTACTTTTGTACTATACATTTGTAAATTGTACTAAACTGGACATAACATAACTGTACATACATCTCGAAATGCAAGTTATATATGCAGAATTTCTTTGTGTACGGTGTAAATATTGAAATTTAAGTCATGCATCGAATGCGGCTAAAATAGTAAATGCACATAGAAAATTTCAAAACTTTTAAGATTCCCATTTTTTGAATCGGTTTAGCTTGTACAATATAAGAATTTTGTTGGGATTTAGTAACTTGTTAATTTGTGAATTGCGGATCCAAAATACTGGTAAATGAACTATAAAATCTTATATGGATGAATCAATGTATGTTGTACAGTACAGAGCGTTTCGCGTTTGGTAATATCAAAACTATACACACATCTCGAAATATATGTACGGGTATATGTAGTTCTTTGTTTACACGTCGCGTCATAGCATTATTTGGAATATAGTACAGTGTCTAATGTGGTATGTAAGATATTAAAACTATATCATTGGTTAAGATATTCGACACTTGAGGTCACTGCTACTTGTAGTGTTGGAGGTTAATGTCGTTTTGTGGGCGGTGTCTTGGTTTTAATTAAAAACTATTGGAAATGTGTTGGTTTTTCTCACATACTTATTCTTATGGATTTCAAATTCATTTTGTTTATTGCGAAATTTTTTTAATTCATATATACAATGTACGAACTGGTTAAGTTTTGTATTGTTTCTGTACATTACAGTTTTGTGTTTAGAAAAACACGTAAAATGTTTTTGTCTAAAAAACAAACAAATAACAGTTCTATAAGTAAAAAAATAGATTTTTATTATCCACAAAATTATACGCTGATTACGGTATCTGGTTTTAAAGAATTTTATTTAAAAAAAAATATGTTAGTACTTTAATATGGTGCGGAACTATTAACCGTATGCTTGATGCAGCTGCTTTTCAGTACTTTATTTTTTTTTTGTACCAGTATTTTTTTTAATGTAACTTTTTTATTCGTACTTTTATGGAGCGTAAAAATGTGAATCTGAAAATTATAGCAATTATAAAAGCATCAGTGCTCTCAGTTTCAATGGCTATGTCTTAATTGCTACTAAATAGCGGATACAAAAAAACCTACCGAAAAACACAAAGTTGTATGTAAAAATGTATAACCAACTGGTTCTGTACTACTGGTACTGAAGGTCGAGAAAATGTAATAGATGTAAATCGATTTTTTTCCTACTTCTTTTTCTTCTTTTTCTATTCCCCCCTTTTTTCTGGATTGGCAAAATGAAAATCGGGTTTTAGTAATAACCATGAAAAGTTGTTACTTGGTTTTTTCCCCCGTTTTTTTGGAAGAAGTACTAAACTGATTCATGAAATTACGAAAAGCTTTTTTTTTGTAGAAGTTTGATAAAAATGTATAGTAGAGATTTTGATTATACAGAATTGATTTGTATTCTTGATACGAATTATGATAGTTTGTGAATTTTCACCGTATAATGTGCAATTAGTAAATGCTGCGTGGTTTTAATTATAAGGTTTAGTTGAAAAAAAATATTTACTTTTTTGGATATTTAGTAAGTATTCTTACATGTATGAATACTGTATAGAGTATGAAGTATTTATATATCTTGGTAGTTATATACAACTGTTTGTAAAAGTATACTGTGAAATTATTTTTTATTCGTTGTTTAGTTTAGTGACATTTTGGCTATATAACCCGCAAAAAAAAATGGCTGCTTATTATTTAGCGTTTAGTTGTAGAAATTATTAAATATGATATTTTGGCGAAATCATGAAGATTTAAAATTTATGTATATTTTTATTATATTTATAGTACAAATAGTTCTGTACAAATTAGTGTCAAGTTAAAGTATACTGTAGGCCTAAGTAATATAACTATAATATAGCAATATAAGTACAGTACTATAGTTATAAACTGTAACTATAATACTATAGTTCAGACGAGCGAAGCGAGTCCCTCTTTCTATCCCAGTTGTACCAAAATCGGCATTTGGCTGAATCTTGTGATCCCTTTTTCTCAAAATCTACAATAGCTTGGAAGTTGAAATTTCGCACACTTGCGTAATAAAGGGTGTATTCTCGATCGAAGACTAAAAAACGGGTCCACGGGTCTAAAATCATGCCTACTCTTATGCATCAATTTTGCATGTAGTAACTCCAGTGGACCCTTCTTTTAAGGGTCATAGTAATAGTAGCCTACAAATTGTACTGTACTTGCATGTGTAATGATATTTGGCCATATAATCTGCAATCAGGTTTTGTAGTTTTTTGTATTACCGGACATGATGTAGTGAAGAAATGTATCAGAATTCTGGATATTCATAATTTTTTTATTACATTTACTGTGTAGATTTTGGTAGATATAAAATGTTACATTTATAATATTTATATATTTATCATAAAATCATGGTGTAAATATATCTTTATTTAATATATGGTGACATTTTTTGCTGTTTATAACTAACAGCAACCAGAAAGACTCGATTGGTTTGGTTATAATTAAAATTGTAGACATTTATTAGAATATTTGTCAGAAATTCGATTATGCAGAATAATTGTGTATCTATTATTAAGTACAGTATAATCCATTTTGGAAATTAAGCTATAGCGAACTTTTCCGCGAATAAGCCGCATCTAGGGGGGAAAAAGCAATCCTTTTTAATTAGTGAGTTTTAGCATTTTGTAATAAGTGAATTTCAGAGATGGGTACAAGTTGAATAGAAGCCTAGTTTAGGATGCTTATCGTCCATTTTGATCGTAGTTGATAAGGATCAGGTGAGGCATTAATAAAATGAACAGGGACTTTAATTAAATAAATTACCACCAAAGGCTTGTTGAGTTACATTTGCTTTATTTTCCAACTTGAAACACTTAACTATTGAGCTTAAAGGGGCTACTATAATAACAAAATCGTTATCACCATCAATCTAGCTAATTAAATGTTAAACATTTTCATCTAATGTCATTTCTTTATCTCCAATATATTGTAAACTCAAAGTATTTCATGTATTCTACGGTTGCCGTACTTAATATGTGCAAAATTTGCACAAAAAATTAGAAAGTAGTTTGCAAAGATAACCTCGACACTTATTGAACGGTCTTTCGATTGGACAATTTTCCAATAATTAACTGGTATTTTCATTTAACGTTATTTTAGTACGTTCCAAATCGATACGATCTATCAGCTTACTACATTTTTGTATAAACATATCCCTTGTTGACACTGAAATAATCTGTAGCAAATCGAAATCCGCATTGCCTAAAATTCCGATTCGAATGTATTTTCACATTTTTTTCTCTAAAGTCTTTGTTTTTGATATTAAAGTCACTATTCTGAGTACCTGTAATACTCTAATGGTACTTTACAGGATAATCAACTATTTGGTTTCAAAGTACGTAATTGCACTTCCATAGTATTTGGTATTTCTACCGTTTTGGTTCTTCCTGAGTATTTGGTACTTCTAGATTATTTTTTGATATTTCCTCATTAAAACTTGTTGGAATTTCCATAGTACTTTGTACTTCAGTAGAATTTATTTTTAGAGTATGTGGTACTTAGATAATACCGTAGTGTAATCTCTCCATTTACGCGGTCTCCAATAAAGCGAATTTACTTTAACACAGGTGATAAAATTTC
This sequence comes from Cryptops parisi, assembly GCA_034695005.1. Lineage (NCBI taxonomy): Eukaryota > Metazoa > Arthropoda > Chilopoda > Scolopendromorpha > Cryptopidae > Cryptops > Cryptops parisi. The sequence continues at coordinate 23,523 of JAQIWH010000227.1, forward strand.
AAATTTCAAACAAGTTTTAAATACGGTAGTTTATCTTTATGTAGTTACGGTATATCATTTTTTGGTTTATCGGTAACCTCTTATATTGACGTATACATATTTTAAAATAAGTTAAAAACACTTTTATTCTAGTAAAACGCTTGCCATGACTATATTTACGCGGTTTCCATTGACGCGCTGTTTTTTTGTGAAACAAGCAAGTCCTCGCTTAACGTCGTTACAGATAACGTTGTTTGTTTATAACGTCGTTGTAAAACCTACATAGTATAGCATACAATATACTGTAGCATAGCCTACAGTATACTGTGAAATTACAATGGTTTCACTTAACTTTGTTTCAGTTGAAGTCGTGATTTTCAGGAACCTGACCACGACGTTAAGTGAAGACTTGCTGTACTCGCGTAAATGCAGGGATTACTGTAGGTTATATTTCCATAGTGATTTGTACTTCCAGGGTATCTTGTATTTCCAGAGGCTTTGGTAGTATTTGACATCTCAAGATTATTCAGTATTTCCAGAGTATTTGGTACTTCCATAAAAGTTGGTATTTCACAGTATTTGGTACTTCCATAGTACTGTAAATAGCACTACCATAATATTTGGTACTTCCATAGTATTTGGTACTTCTATGGTATTTTGGTATTTTCACAGTATTTGGTACTTCCATAGTACTGTAGATAGCACTCCCATAGTATTTGGTACTTCCCATGAGAATTATCTAAAAAAAAAATATGTTGCTTCCAAACTTTTTTTAGAAAGTTGCACACAAGATATACAAACAAGTTTGCTTCTTTCCCTATTCTGCTTATTTTTTCGACTGTCCAAGGTAAAAATTTCAACCCTTGCACATAGCTGACCATTTGCAGAAGCACCACGGTCCCTGCGTGTACATAAATGTTGTAGTTCCGAAGTAGCTTGCCTATTGCAAACCGTCGTCTTCTTCGTCTTTGGCTCCCCTTCGGATGATGAATAAAGGAGGCGATATTGAAAACACTCGAAGGGGCCTTGCTGCGAGAGCGAGGGCTGCTGTCAGCTTCTCTAAGGTTTTTCATTTAAATATTTATGGCGCGAGCAGCCATAGCACCACCACCCAAAATGGCCAGGTTTTTCCAAAAAAGAAGAAAGATGAGAAGGGTTTTGCTTGTCACCAACTTGGTGTCCAACGCCATTTTTCTGACCACTGTCCATATTGAATACAAACGAGTTGTAAAGCAAAATACGAGTAGAACCAATAACAGAATACGGTGGCATTATAACGCGGGTTTTTTTTTATGTTTATTAATCGTTTTTGGTTTATTTTGAATTTATAAAAAAAAAATGTGCATTTTGTTTTTGGAAGTACCAAATTTTAAGAGTTTCTGGAATGCTGTTTGTGCTGAATAGTATTGGAATAATGTGTTAAATGTTTTGGTGAAAAAACAAATACATCCCCTCCCCCTTAATGCAATATTATTGAAACAAATCCAGCACATAAAGGGTTAAGAAAAATGTATTGATGGGTGTTTCATACTTTAAACATGTTTTTAATTTCCTTTTTTATACTCCTTAAATTAACTTCACTTGTGAGTGAGTTTGTGAGTGAGCGAGCTAAAAATTGACTGTATACTGCCATCTACAGTCGTTTATGAGAATCTACTGTAGGTCTATAGTCCAATATAGCACCAAAAAAAACACGTAAAACGAGAACCGCATAAATCAAAAACCGCATACGTCCAATGTAAAAAAAAGTCGTATATTTAAATAAATAAATCGAAAATTGCAGACATCAAAAATACAATTACTCAAAACACGCATAAATCAAATCTCGAATTACTTAGAGATTGCATAAATTTTAATTCGCATAAATCGAAGCATGAAGTAATAACAGAGTGGATACTTTGCATTATATATATATATATATATGTGCTCTCGAACACGAGACACTAATATTGCGATCAGGAAATTTGGAAATGTTGAAGTTTCATTGTGGACACTTTGTATATATAGTATGTGCTTGTATACATATGTACATGTATGTAGGCTACATATAGAAAAATATTTCACCTAAACCACTTCTTTTATATTATCTGTACAATACGCATCTAGCTGCAATACGTAATAGTGATACAAAACACTAGGAATATACTTGACTGATTTGCGAAAACAATATAAGGTGTTGTTTTTCTTGTTTGAAAGATAATTATGGCCAATTAAAACTGTGATAATCCATGTTAACTATGGAGTTATTACGGCGTAATAATAGTTCGCATGAAACGTTAGATTTGTCCCATTAACGTCGTATGCATCACATAATTGTGCACAAAAGTTGGTAGCAAGAAGGAAAAAAAATAACGTTTACATATAAATTATACATTTATAACAGGTTGAGGAAGGAAATCTTTTTTATCGATTTTGCAACACGAAAGTATTTTTAATGTTATTGTATGTAAAATATATGTATACTTGTGGTAAATGTCGGTAATGAGCTACTGTTTTATAAGTTGAAAAAATATATATATTTCATAATTGGTTTCGGTAAATAATCTTCGTGTTAGACGCTAATTTTACATTATATCGTGTTGGATAAATATTCGTTTCTGTAGTTGAAAGATGTGTTGTGTCCTTGTATATAAGGAACCTTGGCATTTGTCAGGTAGACTAAATTGAGCATAAAATAGGAAGTGTTTTAAGTAAACGTTTTTGTGTGTAATTTATCATTAAATGTGTTACATTTTAACACGTCAATGAACTAGGGCGTAAACAATTTGTAGAGTTCTCGATTTATGCGAGTTTCTTTTATGGGATTTTGCTGTTGACTAGGTTAAATGTCGTTTTTTGTTGTTGTGTTTTTCAACATGTTTTGGGAGCAAACATGACTAACGCGAAACTTGCATGCTTTTTATAAGCTTCATATTAGCTTCACTTGTGAGTGAGCTGGTTATTGAACGTATACTGTCATCTACAGACGTTCATGATAATATATTGTAGTATATTATCACTTGATAATATACTGTATAGTCCAATAGAGCACCGCATAAGTCCAATGCAACAAAAATCTCACAAATCGAATAAAACATTGCAGAAATCGAAAATTGGATTACTCGAAAATCGCATAAATTGAATGACACATTACTCAAAGATCGCATTAAGGTAGGTTCACATAAATCGAAACTTGCAGAAATCGAAATTTATCTAGAACTTTACTTCAGAAACTAAAAAAGCAAAAATAATTTTGATCAGAAATGTTATGTTTTACATGGCTATTGTCATTAAACAATATAAAAGCCAAGTCGTTGACTCTCTGTTTCTCTGTGTCTCGATGTTTTTATGACAACTAAAAACAAACGTAATCATAACATAATAAAGGTGTTATACCAACACAAACAGCTGTAACTAATGAGATGAACTAAACATGAGTTAAATCAACGAATTTTGTTTATGAATGGAATTAATCACCTCCTGTAATTTTTTACGGGCATACAACAACAGTAGTATGAATATATTTTGGAGGCATACGTTCATTACTTTTATTTTAGAATTTGGACAACTCATTACAAATAGAACCATTTTAAAACCATTTTAATTATCACTAGCATTTGTGAAAATCATTACTTTTAATACGATAATAAAAATAAATGCGTTAAGTGTTCAGTCGGCATTTTTATGTCAAAGTATTCTTGGGGAACGTGAGAGCAACGCATTTTAATCTCATGACACTCTTTTCACCTGCATAGTTTCCATTTACACAAAACACGAAAAGCGCGTAATTCCAAGAAACAAAACCATTTTTTGTTTTGCGTGAAACTTGACATGAGGAAGACAAAAACAAAAAAGAACCAAAAAATTGCTTTCGCAATGATGGCAGCTGAGTTGTTTTAGCTCGACATTTTGTGTCTTGAAACGAAAAACCCGGGCGTTGTTGGGCGTAGGAATTGAAAGTGCGAGAAACCTCCTCGTGTTGGATGAGATCAATCGAAATCTATATTTACGATCTGGAAGAGTTCTCACGTCGAGGGTACAGGAAAAAAAAAATATCCAGAAATCTTTTCTACGATGATCAGTAAATGTAGAGTTGCTGGTGCTTCGTTCTTCGCCCATTGGCCTTAAGGGAAATCCAGGCAATGCAATCGCTTGCCAGTTTTGTATTTCATTTCGGATATTATTTTTTTTCTTCCAAAGATGTGTGTTTATATATATGTAGGTATAATTCGATCACAAGATTTCGGTGTGTGGACATGGTAAAACGCATACAGCATTTTTGATGATTCTTAAACAGTTGATGTTTAACGTGAGGGTAAAGTTTCAGGTTTCAGTTTAAACATGTTTCGAGATAGACAAGTTCTAGAATACTGTATACAGGTTTGAGGAGTGCGAGTTATAGGTTTAGGGATGTACGAGTTTATATAAAAAAAGTGGAGACCTATTAAAATTGTGTTGTTTTTTTTAAATGTTTTGTTTTACGTGTTTTCCCAATTAAGATGTTTCCCACTTAAAAACAGTTTTCGCGCGTGATAAGTTTGAAAATTTTTGCTATGTTGTTATACATTTTTTGAGATGATGTATTTACTTTATATATATCTAAAATGCATATGAGGGTTAAGAATGAAAAAAATACAAAACCCGCTTAATAAGTTTGCTGCTTAATTTTTAAAAACTTATTAGAAGTTGTTACGTGTAACAAGTACATTCAAAATACTTTTCTACCCTGTCATATACAGATACATTATATTAATACATACTAATGCAAAAAAACATTATTTTCGATTTATGCAAATTTGTTTAATTGGTTTTTGATTTATGCGGTTCTCGTTCATGCGAGCTGATTTTTTTTTGTGCATTGGACTATACAGTATATTCTCATAAACCCCTGTAGATGGCAGTATACGTTCAATTCCTCACTCACTCACAGGTAAATATAAAGAGTATAAAAATAACTTTTGGTTTTGAAGTTATCATTTTTCCAATTAATTTATTTCAAAATATTTTCAATTTTACATGTTTTAATGTGTTTTTTTTTTCATTCAAGATGCCTCCCATTTAAAAAGTTTTTGCTTTTAGGAAATTCAATTTTTTTTATGTCATTCAAGAAATTGAGTTATTTTGTATGATGAATTCAAAATTTATATCTTTTGTGTAAGAACATCTTACACAAAACATCGCCCCTTGGAAAACATCTTAAATGAGATTTTATAAAATATTATAAATTTGCATTAAGAAAGTCTAACTTTCTTAAGAGGGCTTTCTTATCTATAAGAGGGCATTAACGTGCAATTGTGTATACGCTATGATAATAGCCTAAATGTATAATTTTTGTACGTGTATAATTCGCTTTTTTGATTTAACATGTACATTTTAAATCTCGGCCGTTTCACTCGTATAGCTTTTATTTACAGTTGAGGATCTTTAAATTTAAAAACAAAAATACTCAAAAAATTGCTCATACATGTTTCTATAGTTAAACATTAAAAGCATGCAAGCCAAATTGATTATATGGTGGAAGTTAAAACGTGTCATAAATTGTACATTTATACACTGCGTTTTTTTCATTGTGACCATAAGCAAAAATGAAGCTTTTTATATTTCATTTCTAGCTGGTTGTTTACATGAAACCATGTTTTTTTTTGTTTTTTGTTTTTTTTCCAACATGGTGCATGGTAGCCATGTTTTTAATTCGACTGTGGTCACTCCCTGTAACCTTTATGAGTCATTAAATTTGACTGCTCATTTCAGTTTTCTCCACTTATGCGTGGACTACGCCTTCTAAATTGGTTTCAGCAAGAAAGGGTTAAAGCAATTGCACGCACCTCGTTTTCCCTCCATGTTGTTTTATGTTTTGTAGACTTTTTTTTTCTTCAAATATATTATTCGTACGTACCTTCTCGTATTCAACCAGTTCTTGTAAGTGGTTTTTTTTTTGTTTTGATTTGTTTTTGTTTTTTTTTTTGCTTCAGCCAAATAGTGGTTTTAGCGTTTTCATTTTTTTTTTGTTTCTCTCCCTCTGGTGGAAAATCCTGAAGCCAAACGACTGACCTTTTGCTTGCCAAATTACAGTACAAGGCTACAATTACACCATGAAAAACAGAAAAACGATTGCCAAAAAAAAGCTTACAATAATAATAAAAACGTTATTAAAAAAAAGCGAAATCGCAAAAGGGAAGAAGTGCGAAATAGTCAACCAATTATAACAGCGTTTGATAAATTTTTTTTATAAATTGAATTTTTTTGAACATTTGCAGGAGCCCTCGATTTATGCGAGAACTTTACATAAAATTTCTAATTAATAATAAATATATATATAATTCATCGGATGAATTTGTTTACCCGCTTAAGATGTTTCGATTAGTTTTCTTTTGACTGATGCCGTTAGTGGTAATTTGTATCATTCGACGTGTTGTTAATTGCTTCTTTTATTATTTTTAACTAACCTAAACTGAGATCTACAACCATTGTTGTTAGGTTAGTTAAAAATAATAATCTTCTGAAGGGCATTTTTGTTTTTTCATACTCTTTATATTAGCTTCACTTTTCAATTTTAACGTATATTGCCATCTATAATCGTTATGAGAGTATACTGTATAGTCCAATGTACCAAAAAACGCATAAAACGAGAACCGCATAAGTCCTTCGTGTAAATAAAGTCTAATTAAAAAAAATCGAAAATTGCAGAAATCGAATTACTCATGAATTAAATATCAAATTACTCAACGATCGCATAAATCAAAATTTGCATAGATTGGAATTCGCATAAATCGAAACTTGCAGAAATTGAAATGACATTACAAAAAAACTAGCATTAATTGAATACCGAATTACTCAAAGGTTACATAAATTTCAATTGGCATAAATCGAAACATGCAGAAATCAAAAATAGATTATTTTAGTATCCCGTATCTGTACGTATATGAAAGTGTAGTATGAGGGGGTATGCTTAAAAGTCATTTTTAATGTACCGGTAATTTTCTTTTGTCAACACTTTTCACTAGCCTATAATTCATGAATTTCGGATATTTTGTAATTTTTTAAAGTGAATTTTTCATTATGTGTAAAATTTTGCAATCACATGATCATAGAATGTCAATATCAAGTTATTAACATATTATGTCAATATCAAGTTATTAACATATTACAATGATAGTACCATTTTAACAATAGGTTTTTATACTCTTTATATTAGCTTCACTTGTGAGTGAGTTGTGAGTTTCTACATATAAAAACAAATCTACTCGATGAATTTTGATGAATGATTTTTGAGTTCGTCTTAATCTACCGAGTGACACTGGCTAATAGCATGAATGAAAAACCAATATGGCGGACGCCAGATGCCAGTTTATAAAGATTGTGCATACAAAAACAAGACGACTCGGTGGATTTTGATTAATGAGATGTCTTGGATTCGTCTTAGTGTATCGAGTGTTTCGGCCCTTATGCTGTTAATTAAAAATTAATATGACGGACGCTATATGCCAGCATATAAAGAGTACGCTTAAAATTCATTTTTAATGTACTTGTTTAGTATCTGGTATGGAAGTTTGCAAAGTATGATTCTAAGAACCTACTGTATCTAGTGCTATTCTTAATACCTATCACCTAGTACTGCAAGTCCTTAGCGTGAAGTCTGTTTAGATTTCAAAATGAGTGTTATTCGACGAAGGATCGCAGGATATTTTGGAATTGTAACGGTACGAAAATTGTAACAGCGAAGAACTGTTTTAATTACTGGCACTTTGGATTCGTTGTAATTTCCAATTTGGTGGAAATGACAACTTCTTTCATTATTATTAGCTTGAACCGTTATGCTCACAACTGTGCCTCATAATTGGTGTTTGACTCTAATTTCGGTTAATAGCTCAATTAATTAAGTGCTTGCAAATTCAACTAGTTATAATTATAGGGTACAAAAAAAAACGACTTTATGGATGATGAGTACGATGTCCATAAAAAACAGACATAGCGTGCAAAGTAAAATACGTAAAAAATTATTTCGGTTTTCTTTTTTTTTTTTTGGTACATGTAACATGATTACGATTTTTTATTATTATATTTTATTTTATTTTGTTTTGTTATTCTTCCCCCCCCCCCCTTTGTCTCTTCTGCAACTGAAATTTTATTTTTTGGCATGGAAATGGAAAAACTGGAATTGCTCGTAAAACTGACCTTAAGACGATAAAATTGATTAGTTGTAACGTAAAGATGTTTTTTTTAAGGGGGGGGGTTGTATTTTTATAACAAGACATTACGATCACTAATTTAATTTTTTTTTTAGAATTTGATTTACTAAATTTCATATCTAAAATTATTGTAATAAAAAATAGTTCGGATAATAATTGTTTACTGTACTGCTCGAGATCAGTTTATTGTAATGATTAATAATTATAGCTAAGTATATAGGGTGTAGCTGAACCTGTTTGATTACTGTGTGCGTTAAACATTACAATTGGTGTTCAAGCTGAAAGGAAAATTTAGAAAAAAATAAATTTGCACACCCTGTATAGTTTTTTTTTAACTATCAATGTTTGTGTTAACTTTTAGATTTTGGTAAAATGCATAATGTAAGGATCGGCATTCCATACCTTTTTTTTTTGGCATATGCATTTGCTTGTCTTTGTTCATTTTCAAGTTTACATTGCCACTTTTCACAGAACACATTATCATGTGTACACACTCATGTAAAATTCATGTTGTTGTTCTTGTCAATAGGTGTCAGTACAACAAAATCCCTGTGGCGCCATCTTTGCTATTCTTTTTTTTTTAGTAATTTCAATTTACTCTTCTCGCATAACAAACTGCACAGTTTTTTGAAAAAATATCTAAACTACCTCAGTGATATATTCTTGAAATAATTCGTGTTACAATACGTATTCCTCGATTAATACGAGAGTTGCGTTCGGAGAAATCCTCGCATAAACTGAAATTCGAACATCTGGTTCGAATTTCAGTTTATGCGAACACAACTTTTGTCTCACAATAGCGAATCGCATATACTGAACTCGTTTAAATAGAGGGCTTCATGTGTATATGTCTGACATCTAATGCATTTTGGTGGTTCCATAAATTGGAAATTATCGTAAAAAATTATGCTTATTTATTGGATCTACGATGTGTATCATCGGTGTGATACATAATCATGGTGATGGAGTGTTTTCTAATGGTATGGTGGTTTTTGACGCCTTCAGGTGTTGGTAAAGAATTGCTATAGTTCACTATATGACTAGGTGGACGTTGATGTGCTCGGGGCGAAGGCATGGTGATGCGTGTTAAATATCATCAGTCTTTTTGTAGGTGGAGGTTGTATGGAGAACAAGGGTTTTGTGCTCTGGCCACATCCTGTTGTGGTTTGGTCATTCGTAAGCAATGGCCCAAGTTGTAAACAATGTGAATTTTTGGCTCGTAGTATTTTGTATCGTTTTGGTGCTTTATGAAGACAGCTGTTGGAGTTGAGGATTGATTTGTTTGTGTTGCTTGGGAGTTTTTGCATATACCCTAGGGGAGTTTAACTCATCTGCATTATGGTTACCGATCCTGCTTGTGAAGGATGTGAGTATGTTACTCAACTGTGTTTTGATAATTTATTTTCGTATTTTTTTTGCTTGGTCGTGAAAACCAGGTTAAACGTAAAGAGGTTTCATAATTGGTGAAATTGAATTGGTGGTGTTTATTTTTTTTTTGGGATACACGTGGTATCGGTATGGACTGTGAAGTATGACTGTTGTAACGATAGATGAGATTTTCGGCAAGAAACGTTTAAGAAATTTGTGTATGGTGCCCTAGTTTAAACTAGGGTAATTTTCACGAATGTGTTATTTACTTTTTTGTTTTAAATTTGGCATGGCGTAAGGGAAAGTGTTACAGATGTAATTTATAATTGAAAAAACATACATACACAAAAAGGTGGTGCAAAAAATATCTAAAGAGCAATATTGCCCTCTTGGCAGACTTTCTCTTTAAAAAAGTTAAGTTTGTATATCGTAGGCTTCTATTCTTGCTAGTGGAACTTGATACGATTTGTATGGACTATGGAGTATGACTGTTGTAGAGACAGATGGAATTTTCGGGAAGAAACTTTTAAGTGATTTGTGTGTGGTGACTTAGTTGAAACTAGGGTGATTTTCACGAATGTGTTATTCACTTTTTAAATTTGGTATGGCATGAAAGAAAGTGATACCGGGTGCATATGAAATTACAATTTAAAAAAACTTGTGTAGATACAAAAATATGGTACAAAAATACATCTAAAGAGCAATATTGCGTTTTTGACAGTCTTCTCCTTTAAAAAAAAAAGTTAAGCTTGTATATCGTAGGCTTGCATTCTTGCTAGTATAACTTAAGTTGATACGATTGGTACTTTTCAAGCATTCCGTTTTCTATACACTTGATCAAGTCATATGGCGCTTCTCGCGAGAGGTCTCATAAGAACTTGGGCATTACCTTACCAAAGGGTTTGTTAACCAACTTGTGCAACTACTACATTGCAGCCAACTACTACATTGCAGGTCCAGGAAGTGGTTTGGAGGAACCGCGTCCCAGCAGTATGGACTCGTCACAAATGCACAACATTTATGGAAACCATGGCAATCGAAGCAACAGCAGCAGCAGCAGCAGTCCCCCGGTCTCGGCGACCACAACCAGCTCTTCGATGCTGGTGGTGCCGCAGCCGATCAACGCTGTCGCCAAGCCGAGCCTGAACGCCGCCGCCGCCGTTGCAGCTGCCGCGAACGGGTCGGGAAGGAAGTACCAGTGCAAGATGTGCCCTCAGGTCAGTTTGGTGGTCTTTGTTTTATTCTCTCTCTCACTTACCCATGTTTCCTATAAAACTCTTCATCCCATCAGTTGTCTCCAAGTTGCTTAGCTTTGGCCGGAACTGGTATCTTTTTACCGTTCATTTGTATGAACCATCTAACTGTTGGTATGATTTTCGTGGAGCAAGTCTCCAGCAACGGTCCAAACTGAAATGTCATTCAGTTCCCAGCGCAACATGGAGGCAACTAAACAACGGCCTTCTTCGAGATTGTCATTTCTGTACAACTGCCAATGTAATGGTGAGGTAAAAACAAAGTGTCCTCTGGAAGGTGTCCTTTTACGAGGACTTCCATTATATTTCCCCCCATATCAGCAAAGAGATGGTAACGTAACCTATGGCAGTTAATCGTTAGGCATGTATCTTTTTTCTCTTTTTTGTTTTTTGGGAAATGACTACCAATGCACAGTTTTTAAAATTATCAAATTCCTCATCTTTTGGATTCCCCGAAATTATTGCATCTCTCTATTTTCTCCGGTGGTTAACAGACCACGTGGTTTTTTCATTGCACCATCACACTGTTTTCTGAAATCTACAACGTTCCCCCATGCGAATTAGTTTTGTCAGTAGAATTCTATAATGTTCATGATTCTATGTGGTTTATACATGTTCAGTTTTTGTTCAAATTGTTTTCGAAAGTTATTACATATGTATTTTAAAACAAGATATATTAAGTGTCTCGTGTCAAATTTGCATCTTTCTAATCAATAATTGCGTTGAATATACTGCATATCATAATCCAAGTAATCACAACATGAAACTGCATCTTGGAACAACAACAACTACTATACTATACTATACACGTATAATGTAACACTGTAAAAGTTCGAATAGCACGAATGGGATTAAGGGTGTGTCAATAGATTGAGATGTGACATAAAGCCATCAATATTATGTGCTGACAATCCAACGAAACTAATAGAAAAAAAAAAGATATTTTAACAAAAAAAAATGGTTGTTAGAACCGTTGACAAGTTATATAATAGATTCCATGGATATGTGCCGTTAGATTTAGAATTCCGTTAAACTGGATGTTAGCTAAATGAACTGTAGCATACGAACCGTTCATTAGAAAAGTGTCAAAATTTTATCAGTGGATTAAGATTAATTTTCACCAATTCTCATTTAACACTACTTTTTCCACACTCTTTTGGTGGCCTGATAAAGAGTTTGTAGAAGGTAATGAGAGGAGTGGAAAATCACTTCACGTTCATGCTGTTCATCAGGATTTCCTTAATCACATAGGGAAGTCTTTGCTTGCACTAGAAAATGAATTACAGAGAGAGACTTTTCCAGGTGAGACCTTCCTTGTAGCGCCCCTGTTAATTGCTCCAAGGGCGGCTCTGCTTTTGCAGCACTAGACCCAAATTTGTTGCCAAACCATGTGGTGGTTTTTCTCGTTTCCAGAGATTTATTGAGGGGCCGAACAGTGTTTTGTGATGTAACCTTTATCTTTCGAAGCAACTAAAATGCTTTTAACTGCCTCAAAGGTTAGCGATTTAAAAAAAAATGATGTAGTTCAACGAGAGGTGTCAAGTACTTCGTGTAACTTGAAAGAGTTGTTTGGAACTAAATGACTAAAATTAAATTGAACGAGTAGTGAATTTTCTTTTTACATAAAAGTGGTAATGTAGTATACGTTTTAATGTTGTGAAGACCTTTTAAGAAAAGGTTTTGGATTTATGCGAGAATTACGTTCCGCGTAAAATCTTGCATGGACTGAAAATAGCATATGTCGTAATTCTCGTGAAGTGGTAAAAAAATTATATTTCTAGTTACTTATGTTTTACGCAAAATCGCACATTAGTTAAATCTCATATGAAAAATACTCGCATAAATTGAAGACCTTCTCAACTTATAAATTTGTACTCTAACTGAAGAAATGTCTAACGAATATTTAAGATATGTATGATAAATAGCTATGATATCTGTATACATGGTAAACGATTACAATATTGCTGTAAATACGGATCTAAACGTGGAGAGGTTTGGTTTTTTGTTGTTGTTTTTTTGGAATGAATCATTCGTTATGAATAGGGGAAAACATATCTTGTACTTTATTCTTTCTTTGAGAGTTGAGGAGGAGTTCTCGCTTGTCATCGATGATGGATAGGTGCAAAATGTATGGATTTTTAGGCCTGCAGATAAGAGCAAAGATGCATCAAACACCCACCTGTAACAATATGTTTTTAGAGTCTATCCACCTTGCAGGTGAGGGTGGATAGAGAGGTTAACTATGGGGTGAGATCTGCTTCTTCCTTCAGGGTATCTTTTGCCGGAACTGGATGAGGGATGGAAATAACAGTTTTTAATGGTGGTGATTATTAGCGATTTTTTATCCCACGTCTGAATTGTGTATCATTTGGCTGGTGCACGAATTGCTAGAACACTGTCGTTAGCGGTTCGTTAAATTTAACTGAAGCTAATCGCGATTGGATATTGATGAGGCAGAAAATTAATGGCAGAGAAGATGCACCTTTGCTTAAAAGGCAAAGTAATAAAAAGTTTGTCATGGGTTGTAGTATGTGAGATGGGAACTAAATAAAGATCATTTCTTGTTTGGGGTATAATTAGTGTCTAAATGAACAGATTTATTCTCAAAATTATGACGTGCATATAAGGAATTGACATCCAGTTGAGTTTATTCGAGATCCAGCACCAGCTTGAGACACAATAGTGAATTTACATACACCTAGTGACGAAAATGAGTACGAATGTGTATTTACTTTTACTAAGTAAACGTCATTTAGCACTTACGGTTTCTTAGAAAAATATGAATCAGAAGCGGTACCGTATAAAGAGAATCTTAGACGTCAATGGTCGAATAATTATCTTTGTATAGCTGAGAATCTTTATTATAATTACTGTTGGAATCAACGTGTAATGCTATCAGTCTCTGGTCTTTGAAGCATAAGAGCTTGAGGGCAGCAGTTGTTACACTTGAACCACAAGTGATTTGCGTAGGAGTTAAGATTTGCTGTGTGTGTGGAAGAGCCCAAGTGCATTACTTGACTGTCTGTTATGCAGTCAGTGCCAAATTTAGCTCGCGCCTTCAATTTGATGATATTCACATTGGGACAATGTCCTCTGAATGCTGAAGTTAATCGTAGCGTCCGGTATTCGTTAATGATGCCAAAGTTGACCTCAGTTTGCTTCAGTCTCGAAGTGCGCCTGCATTTCCAAATTGGAGAGACCACGAGAGCTGAATGGTTTTCGAACAGTTTGACCGTTAGACATTTGCTTTTAAAGCTGTAGCTGAATTTGTCGAATTGAAAGTCGGGTTGTTGTTTTTTTGTGTATGTACCGTATGTAAGTTGTAATGTTTGCTCGGTATCTCTTCTGCACCGTTGCGTTTAACTGAACTGCACTTTGCTCCGAGGCACAAGCATCGCTGGTTTTAAATACAAACCTTGTAAAAGCTGAACTTACCGAGCCGAAAACATGTGACGTAATTCTTAAATTTATGCCGTTTGGTTTCCGAGAACTAATGAATACTGTATCGGTCAAGCTGAACGCATAAGTTACATTTACCTGTTTCTAAGAATCCAATGTACAGAGTGGAACAAAATTTTTTAACGATAAACTTAGATTAATATGAACTAGCCAGAATAGAGAAATCCAAATTTTACAGAATGATGATAAGATGAAGCACTGTATACTTTTACAACTTTTTCGCATAAATGGGACAAAAATACCGATGTGTCTCAATTAACCTGATTTTACTGTAATTGATCATATAATTAACGTTCACGTTATGTAAAGTTTATGGCGTATTACAAAAAAAATGTGAGTTTTAAATTCACAACTAAACTATACATTTTTCTGTATCACTCGGAATGATTTCGCATTATAGAGAATCCCATTGAGAATGACACTGAAGGTGTTGGTTGATAACAGTTAAGGGTGTTGGGCATATTTGAAGATGATGAAGACCCCAGGTGGAGGTTTTTTTTCAGGGGGTTGGCTGATAGATGAGGATGCTGGAGTGTTGGGATGGGGGAAGTGTGTGAAGACCAAAAAAGATATAGGGGTGAATGAAAAAATCCTGAAGGGGTTGGGATTGACTCCCTGGGTTCTCATTGACAGGAGGCAGTCAGAGTTTGAAGAACACTGGCAGCGGAATGAAGGGGTTGAGGAAAAAAAATGATGGGTCGTTGAAAGGAAGGGGGAATCTTTTTGCTGCTCAATTTATAAGGGGGGACTAACAGGGTGGTCTCCAATAACTGTTCTGTTGCTCGTTAAACATGTCAGGTTATGCATAGACCTGTTTTTTTTTCTGTGTGTGTGTATAGACGAGTGATACCTACGTTCAATGGGACTTGTTCTGATGAAGAACTTTTAGGCAGCAGTGGAATGAGAGCTTCTGTAGGTTTCGGTTGATTCTTGTCGTAGTCGGAAAGATTGATGACATTGTCTGACTTGTTCGTAATAGCAATTAATCTTCACTGCCGCACAAGCAGGATTCCAAACCGCATCTTTGAACTTGGGAGTTTATTTCCAATTACAAACTAAAGATGTTTGGCGCAAGTTCTAAATGAAAAAGTTTTAAGGATAACCAATATTAATATCACAAGGATGGCGTTTATATAAGAAAAGTATTTATTGTTTCTATGCAGTTCTTTTAATACAAAAAGCTATAACATTACAGTATACTCAATCATTCAGCATCTATGGAGAGATGTTTTATTAATACACGTATACATAACGTTTTATGGATATGCCGGTTAAATGAGAAAAATTTATACAGGTAGTCTCTTAAAAACGAGAGAAGATAAACTCTTTGTAAATGTAATATTTGTGGCGCCATCTTCAGTTGAACAGAATTATTTAATTAAATTATGTAATTAAAACTACAGACGTTTTTGAATGCAGTGAATAAGGCAAATTACTGAATAGAAAATATTTTGCGTCTGATTGAATTTGGAATACCGGTTAGATGAGAATTTCGGTTTTTTGATGGTGCTTGACAATTGTACTGTAATTTTGGTATCAACATTACACCGGTACTGACCTAACTATATTTTCTTAACGTGTGTTAAAATATTAAAACATTCTACATTAATTGAAATTGTGTTGTAGCTTTTGTGCTTTGCGACTCGGTCGACTCTTGTGTTAAATGGGCGTTGATAGTTTGCATTTTGATCTTGTACATAAATTTCGCGGTTTAAATTGAAACCTTTTTTTTTTTAATTTATCGTTTCGCCACTTGCAATGGTGTTTAATTTAACCGAACCGATTTATTCAAAAAGCAGGTTCATAGAAACCGCTTTTCAGTACCAGTCCGAACAATAAACAAAACAATCACGTTGAGCCCATCTTAATAGTTTTGAGATCTGAAAAAGAATAATAATAATAAATAAAAAGGTCTTTTGATGCCTATGGGCACATTTCGGTCATGGAACCAACCACACATTGGTGTTGTTTGCTGTGTTGAGCGGAAATCCACTGCCCTTTGGAGATGATGATGGTCTGGGCGGAAGTGAGTCCCAATGGTTGCCAGCCCCTCCCTTATTCTTCTTGTCTGAAACATGTACATCATACTCATTGTACCCTCTGGGGATTCCAGACTCTGAATGCCAATTGGCACAGGCAGCTTGGTGAGTAATGGATTCCCTTGTTGCCATGTGAACGAAGGAAAGGCAATGTCATCTTTCTTCGCCTTGTTGAATTCCCAGAAAGCTGGAATGCATTTAGGATTGACTGATTTAAACCTAATAGTCTGTGGGGTGCGATATGGTGGTAGAGTTGTAGAGAGAAAAAAAGATTTGATAGTCAATTGATCTTTTTATTTACCGGATTGCGTGTTGCCGATTTAATGTCTTTTCTGTTACCAGATTTTTTTCTCAAAAGTTTTCACGGAGAACACTTTCACTAGTATTGGTCGAGTTTAGGAAGTATTTTTACATACTAATTACATTAAACATGTCTTGATTTCATGGTGACTTTTCAGCTAGTAGAGTATTACAGTTTAATATGTGTGAAATACGTACAGCGAAATTCCGGTTATCTGGAATCAATTGAACTTGTGTTGATTACATGAATATGCCGGTTGCATGAGAATGGTTTCAAAAACTAAATACATATTTATGTTTTAGTTGTATGTACAGTATTTAAAAACTAATCAAATTGAAATGCAGCGTCGTTAAGACAACTTTCAAATAACCGGTTTTCTATTTTAAGGCCAATTTCATTGTCAATGTATTTTCACATTGAAAAAGTCTGCAGTTTGCCAGTCGACCAACATGATTAACATACAAAAGTATTCATAATTAATAGAAATTTTGGAGTTACACGAAGCCTCATTACCTTTAAATTTTAACTTCAAGTTAACTCAATACCGGTTACATTAGAATTCAGGTGTTTGAGTTGCGGATAAACGGAGAATTATTGTACGGTGTTTTTTCTGTGACACAATATTAATTAACTTCAATCTTTATCTTGTTTCACGATGTCATATATCACAGTAGTTTAGTGGAGTAATTTAATTTATTTCAGCGTGCAAATATTTTTTTTTTATTGTGGTTAAAACTTAATTGAAAATGAATCTTATAAATTGTTTTAATAGAATACTTTGTGGATGGGGAGATGTTTATGGACCGTGTAGGAGCTAAGCATTGGTATTCATGCGTTGAGTTTTGAGCATGTGCATCGTGAATCTCTATAAAACATGAAAAAAAAATTGGAACATTCACTGACATCTTATCCATTATACCATCATCCGCATGCTTGTTTACTTTTTTTGTAATCAAACTTTTGTTCCACATAATACGCAGTTTGTATTCAGAGACAATCACCAAGCGTTAGACCCAAATCTCGTACCCATCATTTTGGCTTTTTGTTTGCTTTGCACTTAACCATCTGTTTGCTGCTTGGACATACACACTCGCACCTTTGTGTTTTAAAATCTGCCTGAAACACACCTGCATCCAAGTTTCCCCCGTTCCATACCCCCAACCAACTATTGCTTACATTACATCGACGAGCTCGTATCTTGTGTTTATTTTCTCATCCCTTATTTGTTGACCACCTTCACCAATGACTGTCTACGTGAAATTCTCTGTTTCCTGCTTCTTTTTGCTGGCCGTGTTTGCCGTGAAGCCCTTTGGTCGGTCGCGACTTTCTGGCCATGGACATCCACCCAACACCATGCACGTTCCAAAGGCGGAGGTGAGTTTCTGTCGCTGATCTGTTTCCTATCTCTGTGTATCTCAGAAATACTCTTATATCTACTCCCTACATAAGAACATTTAGAAAAACCGTGTATTCTTTGACAAAAAAAACATGCCGAAACTTGTATTGTTTGAGATGGAACATGTCAGAACGTGTCTTGTTCGAGATGAAACATGTCAGAACTTGCAGTGTGGTGTTTTGGGTCTTTGAAGGACATGAATTATCTTTTTATTTCACTAGATCAGTAATCAGTATACTTCAACCATTATTCTATTAAATTTTGTTTGGAAATTAACGTCTTGCACAAATTATCGATTAGTCTCTTTCCTTGTCACTAGACTTATTTCGAATATACTATACTGTCTCTATTGCTACTAAAAGTTATTCATAAAATGTATCTATTGCATTCTTCGTATGCATCTTGTTCTTTATAGGTGTTTCTCTTTATTATCTATTTACTGTTTCTTTTTGTACGTACTTTCTTGCGTGTATTTTCAATGAGACGAATCTTCTTTTGGGATTTCTTTGTTGTGGCAGAGTTGTGTTGGAACGTAGCGGGGGTGTGCTGTCTCGCTAAGAGACCGTTACTGTAGAAATCAAGAACATATAGATTCGCTGTAGGTTTATGAATTTTTTTTTATCAGTCACGTGCTTACATTATTTTAGAAATCTAGTTGCACGTGTTCTATTCCGACGGTTTTTTCTTTCACGCGAAAAGCGCAATATTCAAATCAATGACGTATTACAAAGTCATTTTTGGCTGGGAATTGGATGAAAAACTGTAAACGGTGGGAGTTTTCTTTTCCGTTATTTAAATAACGATTTTTGTCCAAGGAAGCGGGGATGGTGGGGGGAGGACCTGAGAGAGGCGGTTTTTGGTCATTTACTCTTCACACTCAAAATACCTCGCCAATCCTTCAGGATCAGGTGAAAGAGGCAACCGAATAGTTTTGGGCTTTGCAACAGCGAAAACAATGGCTCATGTTTGCACATATGACGCTTGACTAAATCCTTGACTTCGAGGGTGGCAGTTGCGAGCTTTGCATTTGGGAGTTTTTGACCATTGTGGTTTGTTTCTGTCAGAATGGGTAAAAAAGGATCATTGCCGTTATTGATTCGGTTATAGGGTTTTTTCGTCTGTCTGCCACTCCATGTGTTTGTAGTCCACCCGAGGGAAAATTGTTAGCAGCGTTTATTTTGGATTTATGGCCGAGAGAGATGTAGGTGTAGTGGTGACATTTACATTGAAGAGATTTTTCTATTTTACACTTTTCTTTTTTTTTAGAATGGTTCTCGTGGGTGGTTTACGGCCGTTTCTAATTTTTATACACCATGTCTCGAGTGCATTGTCCTGATTTTTTTTTACGTAGTTAAATGTTCGAAATTGCCTATTTAGGATAATTTCTGCTCAAAAGAAGGACTTCGGTAATGGAACACTCGTGTCAGTTTTTTTTATTCACATTTAATTTGAAATGTTCCAGAACTAGTGATGCATATCGTTCAAAATTTTCTTTCTGCACATATATTTAAATGGATTGTAGCATGGACGATACTACCTGATTATATTTTAAGCATTGATAGGTGTAAAATATACTTTGACTTGAGAAATTCTTAATGAATTCTAGCGATCGATGCTCAGGGAAAAACATGCTAGTTTACTAACGTGACCTTTATCACACCCGATTTTTCACTCTTGAAAGCTTAGTGTAACAATTAAACACTAACACCTTACAGTACTCGCACCATAGGACCGGTTGTGTACTAATCAGGACCATTTCGATGTAAGCCACATCTTTCTCGTGCAGATCAAGATGTGAACTCGCGGATACAATTGACACGGACCGATGCAAGATAATGTTTTTATGGGCACGTTTTTCCATACCAACAGTTTATCCATATTCAACGATTGTCGCTGCAGGACTTGTCTCTCTTCCTAGTAGTACTAAAGGCTTTTCCTAGAGGGTGGTAGGCAATAAATTTAGGAAAAAATCTTTAAAGCTTCCAAAAGGCGAGTGCAAAACGCAAGGGGACACGAAAGGAAAATAGATTATTTTATATTCTTTTCTTTTGCACTACTTGGGCTAGAACTGAGGTTATTTTTTGGACCGCGATGAGATTGCTGGACGCAGATGTCAGTTATTACGACTTCCGATCTTACGACATTTTTCTTCAAAATGTTTAGGATTTCAAGTAATTTTTAATTCGTTCAGTGAGTTGGCATTTTTGGTTAACTTTTATTAATAGATTAGTTATGAGATAAAAACGGCGTTTTGGAACAGTTATATTCTTATGGATATTGAATATTTGTATTGAAAGATGTTCACAGTCGAGCTGTTTTTAAGCCCAGCTCGTGCAATTTGTAAAGAACTTGGGATTGTTTCATAAAAGATTACAACTTACTTTGAAGTGGAAGTGTTTATTTAAAGTTGTACCATTGAAGAAGCATTGCAAAAAATATCGATAAATATTGTTAAATGGTCGATAAATTTTATCATTCCATCATTATATATTATTCACGAATTTCAAGGAATACAACAGACTCTTCTGGGTTCTACTTTTAACATCTCTTAAGTGAAACTCGTTGAAATTCAAATCAAAAAGGAATTTATGACAGTCTTGAAGCTATTTTGCACGTGACACGTTAAAAGATAAATTATAACTTGTAGTCAGTTGAATAGGTTAGATCTAATTTCTAAATCTACGTACTCCACACTTTTATTGATTTGTGTTATGTCCTCCATAGCCATGTACGGTATGTCAAAAACCACACCAATTCATATCTTAATTCAAATCACACAATACGAGTTTGTGTCAAATATTCCAACAGTTTAGATATCACTGGGGAGAAATGAATCGTACATTTTGCTACGTAAAACTCTGGAAGGTTGAAAACAAGGACCGATCCCCCCTTGTCCTCTGTGCAAACAAGGACACGTGTACTCTTAATAGGTCCATTTTTAATAAGTAATTCCTTACCCCCAACCCCTGCCTTGCACTGGTATACACTCCCTTCTTTTGTAGATGAAGGGCTGAATATAATTACTCACTTTTGAATCAACTGGACCCACACTTTTTGAATCGAAACTTTTTTTATATACCAAATGGCACACTACTACATTTATAGGGGAGATTCTGCTCTATTTAACCCACGCTGGGTTTTTTTTTATTCATTCCCTCCCTGTTATGTCTTTTACCTATCAAAAAAATACAACCCTCAACTGCACTCCTTTGAAAGGCAAAAAAAGTTACCCTTCAAGAATTTGCCGAGCATGGTGGTGTCTTTGATCTTGTGCGTATATCGTTTTACAAGTGTTCCCTGTCCCTCTTCCTTCGCAACTTTGGCCGTTTATTTTATTTTTTTATATTTTTAATGTGATATATTTGTAATTTTCTTAATTGCAGTTATTACTGTGATGTAAATGATTTTCGTTTACAGCATTGGTCGTCACTGGTAAAATGTTTGCAAAAATCAATCCAAATTGGCAGAAACTTGGCCATACTCGGTTTAGCCTTTTATTCTGCACCCTGTGTGCATTGGTTAATTGGGAAATTGGAAAAAAGTTGCACACATTTTATTTGGACGTTCATCTTGTTTAATGTTGTTGAATGCTCTTGTGCTATATGAACAATATGATAGAGATTTTGCGATTGAACTGGCATTTAAATTTTTAACTTGTTTTATTAGCATCCACTTGCAGTACGAGTACGTTATTGTACTGAAATATATAACTTATACAGTATATAAAGAAATAGCTGGATTTTCAAGTATACGCAGTGTTAATTTCAATAGTTAGAGTAGTAGTTTCTGAAGAATTAATTGCACACACCGAGTGAATAGATTAGTATATAAGACGCTGTACTTAGTGAACGTAGATAGATCGCACTGTGATTTATTAAAGATTCAATGCACAATAATGTGTTAGACATATGGAGTTTGGAGAGCTTGTTTGAAGTGAGGTAGATGCTTAAATGTGAACGTTTGAAAGAACATTTACAGAAGTTAGTAGAAAAAATTTATAGCACTAAATTTTACATATGTATAGAAAGTAATATGAAATTAGCATATTTTAAATATTCATTCCGGAATATTGGTTTGAAACGGTGGCAATTATATCTCTTCCATCTCAAGTATTGCAAGCTCTCTTAACAACATGTTCTCGACATACTAGAACTAGATTATGTAGCATAGTGGAAGATAACGATTGTTTCGAAAGATTGTAGTCTAGACCTCTAAGTAATGTCTTGAAAGTTGAGACTTCGGCGGAACATTGGTTTTTTGGTTTAGCTGGGTAATCACCGTAATGTTTTTATGAGATTCCGAATGTTGATCGAGACAATCAACAACACGTACTGGTACTTTAATAAAAAGGTTTTTGTGGACGCCAACAAGTGGATGCTTCGGATATGTATCTTGTAATGTTCTGTTTATGGTTAGTCTTCTGTTTTCATGAAACACTCAACTCCAAGAGCACACCATTTTTTCTCCCTGTCATTATTTTGCACCAATTTTTCTGTCGTCAGTCACCCTCACATTTGTAATGCCTGCTCATTTTATTTGCCAACGTCTGTGGTTCATTTTTCAAGTTATGTTCTTCATGTTTATGACTTCTCTCCACCAATGGAAGTTTTTTTTTGGGGTCGGAAAAAAACAACCGGAAATCTTTGAACATCTCTTATACAAATAAAAGATGGATTATCTCTTCTTGGATCATCTTCGATATATCTCCCACCTTGTTTTTTTTTTTTATTTTTCATCATACATGTATACATATATGAGCATATTATAACTGGGCCTGATATTGTATACGTTCCCAAATCCTCTGCCCTCCAAACATTCTCTGCATACTTTTTTTGCACACGTGATCTGATCTTGTGTAGCTGCATGCAAACGCCTGCCTTGGTTATCTCTTCACTAGGTATCGTATATTTAGCGAAAAGTGTTTGATAATGCCAAAAAAAAAAGTTTAATGTCTTTTCCTATATTTTATCAAAATTTGAACTTCATTTTTTTCTCTAGGAATGTGTCTGTGGTTTATTAATGTCTGGTTGTTTGATTTTGAAATAGCCAAACATGAGCCAGTAGAGAGGGATCAAAAAACCAAAATGCTTGACAAAATTGATTTGTAAAAACTTCTGAAAAAGAAAAAAAAATTCAAAATTTTAATGACACAAATTTTAAATTGTTTCTAGAATTGGATTGGAACATTCGAATTTGGAAGTTTTGGAAATGAATTGTCGCCTATTGATTTCATGGCGAATTTGGAAAAAAAGAATACAAGTCATACCCCTCTATCTCGATAATGAACTATTATGAACTCTAAGTTGTCTATTTCCCCCTTACGTGTTGTTAAGAGTTTTTGGGGCATTATTGAAAAACAAATTGGAAAATTATTGTTGCTTCCACGTTTTTTTGCTGACCTGGAAGTGTTTAGTAAAAAAATAAGTCCCCAAAATTTCATTACTTGAAAACAAAAAAGTTTCAAAAATGCCTTTGAACAAACCAAAAAAAATTAATAATACGGAACTCATGTGATGAGCAGAACCGTCTGACTGATCTATCCGTCTCTTCTGTGCTCTTTGCAGATCTTTGGGTCCAAGGCAGACTTGCAGCTTCACACTCAGATACACATGCGCGAGGCCAAACCGTACAAGTGCTCGCAATGCTCCAAGGCCTTCGCCAACTCCTCGTACCTGTCGCAGCACACCCGGATCCACCTGGGCATCAAACCGTACCGTTGCGAGATCTGCCAGCGCAAGTTCACTCAGCTGTCCCATCTGCAGCAGCACATCCGGACGCACACGGGCGACAAGCCATACAAGTGCCGGCACCCAGGCTGCAACAAGGCCTTTTCGCAGCTGTCCAACTTGCAGTCGCACTCGCGCTGTCACCAGACAGACAAGCCGTACAAGTGCAACAGCTGCTACAAGTGTTTCGCCGACGAGGCGAGCTTGCTCGAACACATTCCCAAACACAAGGAGTCGAAGCACCTCAAGACGCACATCTGCCAGTATTGCGGCAAGTCGTACACGCAGGAAACCTATCTCACTAAGCACCTGCAGAAGCACGCCGAGCGGGCCGACAAGCGCGGCATGATCTCGGCCGCCACTGCCGCCGTGCGCGCTGCCACCGAGGCCTACTGGCCTAAGGCCCCTCCCGCCGGCACGTCCCAACAGGCCGCCGACGGCAGCGACGGTCCTCCACCGCATCTGCGTGCCCCCAACCACGTGGCCGTGGCCAACCACGAGGTAAACGAGTCGTGCCTGCAGCCGCCGCCACTCTCCGAGCACTCGCGCCTCCATCTCAACGTGGCCGCGGCGGCCGCTGCCCGCGACGTGCTCGACCATTCTCGGCCTTCCGCCCCGGGAGGCGGTGGCGGTGGCTCGAGCGGCGAGCATGCTGGAGACCTGCGTCACTTGCCCCCCCAGGTGCCCTACGACAGCGCCATTCCCACGAGCAAGGTGTCGTCGTCGGCGTTCACCCCGATCCAGTCGGGCATGTTGCCCATCTCGACGGCGGCGTCGCAGCTTTCGATGCCCGGCTCGTCACGGTCTTACTTCCCTTACGAGCCCATCAACTTCCCCAAGACGCCGGCCCAGATGGCGCCGATGGATGTGAAGCCCACGTCGAGCTCGTTCCCCAACCAGCTCATCTCCCTGCATCAGATCAGAAACTATGCAACGATGCCCACGATGAGTTCGGAGCACTCGATCGGTATCAAAGAGAAAACGCAATAGCCTCTGCCCGCGTCGCAGCAGTGCCGTTGATATGTGATGACGACGACGGTTTCAATTCAATAAGGTAGTCCGCAGCTACTACTCAAGGCAGTTGCAGCTAACCTGCTTTTTCAGTTGGTCATTAAAGTGAGGTGGTGGTGGTCGGTTCATCATTCATCAGCAGCCATGTAGCGACGACGATGACCCACATCAACCAGGACCCTAAATAACATCAACAAAAGATCATCGAAAGCGAATCGACTACCGAGCGAAATGCGTTGAGGGCACTGTAGTTGATACATCCATATAGTAAAAAAAAAAATAAGGTAAAAGGCGACTGACTGAAAAGGACAGACGGACAGCAGTGTTGCTCTCGGGACGGTATCGATGATGTCGATGGGCTAAACGGGCAGTCGATAGACACAGGAACCTATCGTGTGAAATAATAAATCACCTCCCGCTTCTTCGCCGCTAAGAGAGGTAACCAATGTTATTCAAACTAAAAAAAAAATACCAACAAAATGGAAGGCATCCCAAGGTATCGCCACAACTGGGATTCAAAGTAAAACCTAAGATCCCATTCATTCTACTATTACAACCGTTTTTGGATCGTCGACGAGCTCTCAATTGGATTGTATATCTCACTTGTTTATTCGGACAAATTGCTGTGTTGTTTCCCGTGACTCAACAGTGGTGTGTCTCCAGAAGTTGAGCGTTTCTGTTTTCTCTTTTTTTTAGACAAAAACTACTACTACGTTGTGCCAGTTCACAAGGAGCATTTGCTGTTGGCTCGAAACAGCAGCTCCTGACCAAAAAACACAAAAAAACCAATGTTCTTGGAGAAGAAAAAAACAAAAAATAAACAGAAAACAAAACAAACAAACAAACAAAAAAGAACAAAAAATGGAAATATAAACTTTCTATTTTTAGTTGTTTGATTTTTTTTCCATCTACGAACGACAATTTTTAGTGTGCTTGAGATATCTGTTCTTGAATAACCCATATTTTCGTCCCCCCGACTTCACTTTTTTGCGATGATTCCCGAACCCTCCTGTACCTCCCGTTTTAACTCCTTCCTATGTGCAATAATATTAAATGATAATTAACATGATGACATAAGAAAAAAAAAACAAACTGTGGCCAGCCACAAAAAAGGGGAAAGAACATGACATCCTTGTATTGTTATCACGAGTTATTTCCTTTTTATTTTTTATTTCGAATAATAACATATGATTGTGATGATTTTTTTAAGTGTGGGGTTTTGGGAAACTTGTACCACACAAATTTTGGTAAGTCCTTCACATCCTTTTTACGGTTTACTCCAAAAACAAACAAAAAAAAATATACCAAGATTTCATCATGCTCATGCTCAAACTCTGCCAGTCGGGGATATCGAGATATATATAGAGACGGGAAATGTAGCGAGAGCTATCATGGACTCCAAATCCTACACACGCCAAGAGCTCCCGTTGAGTTTGTTGTTTGTTTCATTCTATTAATCTTGAATTTCCACGTGATGATTATTTGTTTTGTTTGTTTTTTATATATATGGTAAAAGCGACAAAATGGGTAAGAAAACAAAGAACCACCTTTCTCGTATCTTTTGCTTCTTGATTTGGACTTCTCCAAGCTTTTACGATAGTGGTCCAATTGCTCAACCTTACCAGCAGTTCAAACTTCCCTCCCATGTGATTATGTTTTATTTCAAATACATTGTTCGTAAGTTGTTTCTTTATTTTTTTTCGATTATAAATATCTTTTAACCCCCCCTTTAAACCAAAGCAAAGGTTGTTTTTTTTTTTTGTTTACTTTTATTTCATGAACGGACGTGGATCATACTGTGTCTTTGACGAGGAATTAGGGAGATTTTTGAGATTGAATTCTTATAATAGCATAGGAAGTGTAACTTTCTATGTTTTGTTGATTTTTTGTGTTTATCATCATTTTTCCACTGCGTATCGAGAACGAACTAGGCTGCATTGAAAAAATTGTAAAATCTCAGCTTTATCAAGACACATCCTCCCGATATATATGTATAAACAACAATTTCTAGTAGAATGGATGACATGTACGGATAAAAAAAAAAGTTCACACGAAACTGTGATGTTGAGAAACAAAAATAATGTTTAACTTTATAACATGGTCCAAAGGACCAAGAATTTTTTTTTAGACGAGCAATATCGTGGAATCTTTCTTATTTTTAAAAAAAATTGTTTTTTTATGAAAAATTGTTTTTGTTTCTTTGTTTTTTGTAATTTTTCCCGTTATATCGCTGTCCTTCGTACCTGGTGCCTTTCACCAATGAAAAGCAAAAAAAAATTGTTTTTAGACCTACTTGAGATTGTAGATACTGTATGGAAGCTCTGCATAAGCTTCATCATCACCGTAAAAACAAAACAAAAACAGAAACCAAGATCGAGAATTGTTGTTTGTGGGGATTTTTCAAATGTATTCAAGGAATACCGTGACCAAAAAAAAAAAAACCCTGATTGGAAATGACTGTGTACCGCCAAAATAGGGTTATTCCTACAAAAAACTGACACACTTGCACTCCCGGGGTATCACATACACACTACAGGTTTTCGGTTTTTTGTCTTTTCAGTTTTACAACTTTTGTATTTGCGCATTGTTTTTTTATGTTTCTTTGTCGAAGATGTGGAGATGTCACAAAAAAAAAAATTCAAGTTTTTTTGGGGGTTATCGAAGGGGTGTTGATCATTTGACCCCTTCAATTGGTAGCAGAGCGTGGTTTCGATCCACGGACCTCTGCTAACCAATTCCGGAGCTTTAAAAAAGCGTTAAGAGCAAAAAGCCAAAGTTCACCATCACTACAAGACCTTGGAGCGGGCATTTTTTGGTAACTGACTCTTTTGCTCTGTACTCTTTTAAACTACCATTTTAAAAGCATTTTTAACTACAAAATTTGGCTGTGAAATCTATAGTATGTTAGAAAATCGGACCTTGTCCTGAAACACTCTGGACTAATGCTCTCGTCCCGAAAATCTGCCATGTTCTAATCTTACAAAAATTTGATCGAATAACCATTTTCTTACCAACACTTATGTTTGGTATTTTCTTAACAATTTCATCATCATCATCTTCGACAAAGAAAACAGAAAAAAACGTTTCTTTTCGCCATCTTGCGTTCAAGTTCCGATTCTACCTGTAGGCAACGAACGGTTTAACTTTTCAAGGGTTAAGGACATCTCTCTATACAGCTTTTTATTTTTGCCAGCCAGTCACATACAGAGTATATCTATTCAAACATATACTTCCCACAACATACATCAAGCTCGTATAGCAACAGCTATTCACCATTCACACAAAAACAAAATAGCTCAATAAACTCACAGAGTAGTCACACTCTCCTAAAACCATCCAGAAATATTAGTCTTTCCGTTAGCGTCCTGGAAAATCATCCAGGAACAGCGGACAATACCAATTTGCTGGATTCGGTTCACGCTGCGGTCACAACCTTTTTTTTGCGACCGCAAATCCCATCTTTTAGTTTCAGACAATTTTTGAGTTTTTGATTTTCCAGTGGGGGGGAGTACTTAAATTACAGTTGTTGCCAGTAGCCTACTTGTTATCTAATTTTGTTTATGGAAATTCAACACACTTATGGTTCAGTTCGAAATATGTCTTGACAATAGTCCATCCTCATTTTTTTGCGTTGCTAGTTTTCATTGGATACCCTTGTCAGTTATCGTACTCTCCATCGAAGGTTTTAATTTTTACAACAATTTTGGTTATCGCCAATTGTTGCCATTTTTTAATTTTAAATAGAAAATAAGAATTGGATTTTCTTTTCAATCATTGCCTATACCCTGGTGATAAAATTTGGAAATCGAATCTCGACGGACAAGTTTGAACGTGAAAAGACAACCAACTAATGATGAATTTTTGTGGTTATTTGTCTCGATTCTTGTCCGAAAGAGGATTAAATTTAAAAGAATAAATTATACCTTTATCACCTGTTACCACAAAATGTATGTTCCTATCCAAATTATAAAAAAATTCCCAAATTGATATTTCCGATTTTTATTTTTGATATGAAGTCCAAATTTTGTAGATATCTTTTTTTTTTTTGCTTAAGAACTGATTCATTTTTAACAAAAAACAATTTTGAGTTATAATCATACACCGGGGTCACTAGAATTTTAACGCAAACATCCACAATAATAAATAAAATAATAGTTATTTTACAGTAACAGGAATAAAAATATGTCGTCATGCGAACTTACGAATCAAAATACAATGCCTTAAAATATTTGCTGAAAAAGTCTTGTTTTAAATATAAAAAAAAGTCCAATCACATTTTTTCAATAACAAATTTTATCATTTCAACACAAATCGTGAAAATTTATGCTTTATATGCTGATTCGAATCTCATGTTTATAATTTGACGTTTTATCAATTCTCAATTTTTCGCATGTCGTAGATATTTTTATTGAGTACCATTCAACATTTTGATTTTATGGAAAAACAAAAACAAAAAACAAAACAATTCATTTGATTAATTTTTTTTGGTTATTTATTTTATCAATAAAAAAATAAAATTAAATCAGTGTGATTGTTCGTTCCTAATCGTAGGACGAATAAATCCAAACGTCCCTAAAGGAAAATCATCCTTCAATACAGTAATGTCCTGTGATATTTCACTATTCATCATTGCACCATTTCAACCAAAAAAACACAAGCCATATTACAAAACAGTAGTTCTGTCAGTAAAAGTAGATCTTTGTAGTCCATCTTTCCGTGTTCAGCATAGTAGTTCTCTAAATAAAAAATAAAATAATCAACAAACAAAAAATACAAAAAACCAAATTTTCCAACATTACAAATAAAATAGCCTCTTATTCTTCTGCCGTACAATGATTGTCTCCTTTGGTTTTTTTGTTCGCATGTTTTTCAGTTTCGGAAGTTTCACATGGTTTTTCACACAATAGGTACATAATAATAATAATAAAAAAACAAAACATCCTCTGTAAGCTTTTCAAAACGTACAATTGCCACCGACTCTCTATCTATCTTTATCTCTATCTCTTTACATCTCTTTTGTTATTTCTTATATACAAAACACGTACAGGTCGAATTTTTCCATAATACCCCGAACAAGTGGAGATGGCAAGAAAACAAATTTGTGCCTCCTTTTAAACACAGGCATTTTCATTCAAACATTGATTTGGTGTATAAAGCGCACGTTTTCGAGCGAATTTAGCGATTTGATCGTCTGAAAGCTGATTTTTTTGTTTATTATTCAAATTGGTATTTTGATATTTTGAAATTGGTTCCAATAAATGATACGTTATAAATATTTAAGCGTAAAATTTTTTTTTTTTTTGCTGTTTTAAAGCAAAAAGTGTTTAAAAGTTGTTAAGGGTCCAGTACTTAGCGAAAAACATCGCTGTTTTAAAGCGAAATAAAATATGCTCTGTTTAAAGCAGAGGTAAAAAATTGCTGTACAGTATTGAAGTGTTGTCAGGTATGAAAAATAAAGTTTTATTAGAAATTGCAATATTTAAAGCGAGAAAAAATGGAGCTGTATTAAAGCAAAAAGTGCTCAATTATGTTGTTCAAGCTATAAACTAGCAGTGTTTTCATATGAATTAATTTAAATTACAAGTTAATCAAGTTTGAATTGAAATCCTAATTCAGCGATGAAATACTAATTGGCATCATTAACCGCTGTATTTAAGCACAAAAAAACTTGTCATTTTAAGCAAAACATTTTTGCTATAATATTGAATAAAACTCTTTAAAAATACAACTAACGGAAAAACTGCTATATTAAGCGGAAATTCTTGTAGTTAGAAAAATTTACGGAAATAACTTTATAAAATCAGTGGAATTTGTCACCCATAAAAAAAATCGCTTGCTTACAGCAAAACCTGCTCATTTACAGCTAAATTTGCTACATTACAGCAACGAAATCAGAGACAACTAAATTTTCAGCAAAGATCTAAAAATTTTTAGCATATACAAAACAACAATGTTTCTTAGCGAAAAATCCTGTCAATTTATAGCAAAATGCAAAATTTGACAAAACAAAAATTGGTTTAACATCGTAACTTAAAAATGGCTAGTTCATAGGAATAACTGCTAAATTTCAGCGAAAACAGCTAATTGACCACAAATTTCGGTCAAAATAAAAAAAACAACTTAAATTCAGCAAAAAAAAGCTAGTATTTCTGGTGCACAAAACTAGTTAACAAGAAAATGTACTTTTAATAATTTACAGATTAAATCTACACCAAAGCTGCTAAATTACAGCCAAATCTGCTAAGTTACAGCGAAGTCTGCTAAGTTGTAGCAAAAAGCTAATAAGTTTCAGCACAAAATTTTGTTAGTTTTATTTTTAGCAATGTAATCATGGAAACGTGCGGGTTATACGCCAAAATTCATACGGTAATTCAGCGACGTGGATTTTAATAAGTACCAATCACAGTATCATGATGATTATCGATATTATTATATCGATAATCGCAAACCTGATCCGTTAATTGTTTTTGCAAAAAAAAAGGAATACTTGGTTGTCGAAGCATCATCTCGTTAAGACGGAAAATCATGTTATCCATTTTATTATTCGCCTCAGCTCTCTATTAATTTGATGTTTTTTGTTTCATTTTATATTTTATAAATTTGTACAGAATCCTTCTGTTACATTTTTTTTTTAGAAAATAAAAACCGTGTACAAAAAAAAAAATAATAACAAAAAAATAATAATAATAATACGAGGGAAAATTGTATTCTCAATCGTGCTAAGTGAAAAAGCAAATAAATAAATTACATGGGGTGTCATGTGATGACTTGATGATTTACACTTTTTTTTTTTTTGGTATAAAAATTTTTTTTGTTTAAGAAATTTTGTTTTATATATAATAATAATAAAAAAATAACCAAAACACAGAGGTGATATAACACTTAGTGACAAAAAAATAAATTGTGTGTTGTTAATAATATACGGGAGCCGATTTTTCTTGTTTCAGCAATGGACTGAATTGAAACAAAAAATTTAATAATAATAAAAATCACTTCAATTTTTTTTTTTCGTCCTCAATTTTTCTTTTTAAGCTTCTTATGAAGAAATAAATAAAATAAAATAGAAAAAAAAGTGATTTTTTCATTTTATAAGTGAAATTTTCGGAAATTCCGGTTTTCGACTATGGGCGTTTTCCCGAGCATTGTGGACATTGGAAGGACAAAATGTGCTGTTTTGAACGAATTTTTGTTTTTTATATTTAAAAAAAAAGAAAAGCAGTGATATATTTAAATATTTGGATACGATACCAGTGTAACAGGCCCCGTTATCTGTTTTTATTTTTTATTTTCGATTATCCGTAAAAATTAATGTAAAACTGGAAGAGAGCGGCATGCGTATTTCCAAAGCCTCCCAGAGGATAATACAAACAAGGATGATGATGATGATGATGATAAGATTCAGTATTTTTTCTAAACTTAGATAAATATTAATAATAATTAATAACACAAAAAAAAATTAAATGTTGAGTAAAAAAAAATAAAATTTGTCATCATGACAAATGGAAAACAGTGTGAAACGCTGTCTAAATCAAGCTTTTTTATGGATAAACAAAATGTACGATTTTTTTAGTACTGAGGATAAATTAATTTTTATTATTATTATTTTTAAGTACGCGTTTGTTTTTTTTAATGTCCATTGGCATTAAATGCCTAGCTGTTAATATTACAAAATTTTTTGTTTAAAAAATATAAATTTACAGTAAAATCTTTTCTCCCTGTAAATTTACGTTGTATTATTATCATCATCTTTTTTTTTACATAACTTTTCATCTTCATTGTGCTTGAAAATTTGTCTTTTAAGTGTGGTTGGTTTTAATTTTAATTTGTTTGCAAATCAAATTTTTTGTTTGGTTTGTGAAAGAAATTTTTTGTTTAATTAAAAAATGAGACATTTATATATATATTATATATATAAATTACAACCTTGTTTTACTCATTTTTTTTTACACCATTGTAAACATTTTTTCTCTTCATTTTGTTTTGTTTTTTGTCATATTTGATGTTTGAGAAAAATCTTGTTTACGCTGAAAGAAATTTTTGTAATAAATTCAGTGCCCAAAAAATGGTTGTTTTTTTTAAATAAATAATTTTTTTATATATATATATAATATTAAAATATTATTATATCAATTAATTTAAATTATTATAATTTGTTTATATATAATAATTTAATCATGAAAAAATAATTTACACATTAATGCAAAATTTTCTTTCAGTTTTATTTTTTTAGTGATGTACAAAATGTTCCATTAATCAGCATGATTCCCACTATAGCGTTAACGCGGCATTTTTGCTCGAGATTTTCAGTGGTCACACTGGAAAGCTCGAGCCAAAACGCCGCGATAGTGGGAATCGGGCTTTTAAGAATGATTGTCACTATATCGGTAACACGGCGATTTGGCTCGATTTTTTACATTGGTCACATTGGAAAACTCGTGGCGAAACGCCGCGTTACTGCTGTATTGGGAATAATGCTTTACTTATTATTAGTTAAAAACAAAATTTAATTTTCAAACATTTTACAAAATATTGAAAATTGAAATTTAAGATATTAAAATATTTGACTTATTTTTTATGTGCTTACATTTATGGAACATTTTGTATATTTCAGATTTAGAAATTATTGTTTTTTACTAGAAGTAAATTAATTTATTTAATTTATTTTTTAAAATCATAACTTATTCATAAAATTTATTTCAAACAAGTAATTATAAATTTTAAAAAAATATTATCGCTAAATTGATTAAAATGCATTATAATAGACTTATTCGAAAGAAAAACCAAAATTCTAATTTACAAAAAAAGTCAAAAATAGGTTGTTCAAAAATTAACCGGATTTATTTGAACTAAAACCCATTGACAATTAACGGTTGGACAGCTGCCAAAATCCGGTTCAAATTTGAACACTTTTGAAACGCATCTAATAAACAGCAATGCAACTTTATACTATGGGGAGATAAGCTATACTATTGTTAGTTAAAATTTAATTCGTTAACCAGTTCATCTTTCATCCCTTGTTAGTATTATTTATAAATTATACAAACCAAAGTGTACGAATGTGTTATTGTTTTAAACGTAATGTATTACAATTTGTAATCCACTTTTTTTCCAGCAGAAATGTCCATAAAAAAAGTCACATGATGAAAAATCTGCAATAATTTTTGTTTTGTTGATTTGATCGCCATTTTTTATTTTAATTTATATTATACGTATTATGTACAGGCTATACAACTTATTAATTATTATAAAAAGTGATTTCTTTATCGGGTGTATTTCTTTCCATCACGTGAATTTTAATCTTTTCAGAATCATATTCAAATATTAACCGGATTTTTTTTTTAACCTCAGCTATCGTTAGCTAGATGTCAAAAAATCCGGTTTAAATTTGAACATTAACTATGGTAACAAAGTTAAATTAAATTCTTGTCTACACGTAACATTTTGTCGTCAGTTCTGCATGATGATGCTAGATTGCACAGACAAAACAGTACGTGTGGACAGCAAGATTTTGACTTGTAACAGTGCGGACGCGATTTTTGTGCCGGTCTTGATTTCTTCATGCCAGACTGACGACAAAACGTAGACCAGACAGGGAGATGTATTAATTTAAAAATTTTTACTTAAAATTTATAAGAATTTTATAAAAATATAAATATATAGTGTATTAAAAATGTTGGATATAATTAATTTTGAATGTTCAAATTTGAACCTGATTTTAGTTGACTTGAAAATGCTTGCTGCCTATGGATGGCTAGATGCCAAAAATCCGGTTCAAATTTGAACACATTAAATTTTATTTTTAATTAATTGCATCCAATTTCGTATTGAATATATTTATATTTTTATAGATTTATTATAAAATATAGTGATACAAAAGTCAAATCTCTATAGTTGGTTAGCCAATCAACATCTGACACTAAAGTTGTGTAAAAAAAAATCGACCAATGACGTCATGTTTGGTAAATCCTCATCCAGTTGAAAGTCTAATATACTTTTGACCTTATAAACTATGGATTATCAGATTTGACAAAGAAAATAAAGGAAATGGCCAGTTTGACAGCTGGTGGTCATTTTTGCAATCATTAGGGGCTTGACTACAATTCTACATATAACTAGATGAAAGAGGGGGATATTCATTTCCTCCCTTCATTTTTAATCAAAAAACTGACATGAAAAGAGGGGGAGTCTTTTGTAAATAACCCTTTCACAGGCCATTGACCTGTTCTAAACCGTCGAATAAGCCAAATCACTACCACTTCTGGGAAATGTCTCTTTTGATGACAACAAACTTTGGATACTACGAGGAAAATGTCGAAAATTTGTTCTCAGCGGGTTGATCTTGTGTTTTTGAATATCAATTAGTCAAAATATAGTATTCGGTTATTTGCGTACAAATATCTTTTATATAGGGTGAACCACACTTCTGGGAAGTGTGTCTTGCTGATTGATGACTTCACTGAGTTCAAGAAAAATGCAGGAAAATGTCTTTGAACTGGTTTTTTCTTAGTTTACATCATTGATACAATAAAAAGTACATACCGTGTTCGAATACAGCTGATATTATACTGGGTGAGCCAAACCTCTGGGAAATGTCTTTCTGTTTGGTTAACAACGAATATGAGAATTTCCAATTTAAAAAGACGAGAAAATGTTTCAAACGAGTTTTGTTGTGTTAAATCGTCGATATCTTCATGTAGTATGCAGTTTTCAACATTTATTATACAGGGTGAACCACACTTCTGGGAAGTGTCTCTTGCTGTTTGGTGATTTTACAAAGTTTGGAAAGTAAAACACAGGAAAAACGTCTTGGAATGGTTTTTTCCTGGTTTACATCGTTAATACAATAAAAAGTACAGTCCGTGTTTGAATACAGATGTTTTTGTACAGGGTGAACCAAACTTCTGGGAAATGTCTTTCTGTTTGGTTAACGAAATATGGGAATTTTCAATTAAAAAGGCGGAAAAACTTTTCAAACGAGTTTTATTGTATTGAATCATCAATACCGTATCTATAATTTTCATATACTTATAGTATCCAGTTTCCAACATTTATTATACAGGGTGAATCACACTTCTAGGAATTGTCTCTTGCTGTTTCACGATTTGGAATATCACAGAAAACACAAACTGGTTTTATTTTTCTTGATTTGAATCATTAATACAGTGAATAGTACATTCAATTTTTCAAATACAACTAATTTACACAGGGTGAGTCAAAAAT
This sequence comes from Cryptops parisi, assembly GCA_034695005.1. NCBI lineage: Eukaryota > Metazoa > Arthropoda > Chilopoda > Scolopendromorpha > Cryptopidae > Cryptops > Cryptops parisi. The sequence continues at coordinate 59,443 of JAQIWH010000227.1, forward strand.
TGTCAGTTTTTGCAGACACGAAAATACTTACCAAACATTAAAATCACAAAAAAAATGGAGGATCAAGTTTTTCAATTGGTTGCGAAGTATCGGAAATAATTTTCATTTTCACACTGCAAATAAAAAACATCCCATTACTTGTTTTGCACTCGGGAATTTTGTAATAATGATATTTTCTTATGTAGTCATTATTTTTGCTCGGATGAATTTAGTTTCTTTAGCCCGAAGAGACCCCCAACAGTGTTATTTGTTTTAGTTGAGTGTTTTTTATTGAATAAATTGAGTGAAAATGTTGCTTGAAAATTGATTTGTTTATTTCCCAAATGTTGAAAAATACAAAAAAATAAAAATAAATAAACGGGAGCAAAAGTTGGGGAAAGGGTTTTATTATACGTTAGTTTTTGTTTTTGTTTACCGGAGTGGATGATTTGTTACGATTCGGAAATCCTGAAATGTTTGTGTTTGGAACGTTTCCTGTCGCTAGCGATATATCATAAGCATTTTTTGTATTTATTTATTTTTTTTACACAAGGAAGAATAATTTTACGGATATAACACGCACCTCAATTTTAGCAGCAATTAAACAACAGAATACTGTATTACATTTCAACAAATAATTTTTGAATATTTTATATATTATTTTCATGAACTGGGATCTAAGTCCTTAAAATTTTCTTCTTTATAAAATAATAAATTTTCCGCCTGTATAACACAAAAACACGAATAAATTGGGAGGATCACATAAAAAAACTAATTTGTTAGTTTTCAATGAAAATTCTAAAATTGATTTTAGCCTAAATTATATTTGGGGTTAATTTGTATCGGCATAATTAAATTTTGAGTTAATTTAATGCAAGATATACGAGATCATAGCAAACAAACCACTGTGCTTTGTAGTTATAGAAATACGTTAAATTTAAGCATTAATTGAGGAGTTGGGTGGAAAAACGACGTAAATCTACTTACAAGGTTATTCCTTAAAATGCATATATCGTTTTAGACTAGTCTATAGCATAAGGATATTGAGTTGCCTATAATTTGCACTTTCGAACTTTTTGGAACAAAACTATGAAACGCAACTATTGTGAAAAATTGAAATTTTTTGTGATTTCTTTCTTTTTGTCGCTTCACTTACTGGCTGTTTCATTCGCTTGTTTCACTTCCAAAACAATGGAAAAGATACTGATCTTTTAAAAGCATTTGGAATCTATCTACTATAATATGAAAGCCATGTGAGTTTCTCAGTTCTGTCAAAAATTACGCGAAAACCAGAAGCACAAGAAGATGAAACTTGGTAGGCAATTAGACGACACTCCAAAAAAAGGTGCATCAGCTCATTGGAGACCCGAAATTGTCAACAGGGGATGTGCGACAATTATATAAGTGCGAAATTACTGTTAGTGGTTGTGTATGGTTCATTTTTGCAGAGAAACTGTTAGACCTATGAAGCTGAAAGTGGGAAGGGCGATAGATTGAATTCTGAAGGGCAGCATGAAACATTTGACGATCAGACAGGGTCATCAGGGAAGGGGGTGCGACGAACCTGGAAAGCCGAAGAAAAATCACGCTGCTTTTATCAGTGATGAGTAAATTTTCAAGTTCAAACAATAAATGCAACAATGAATCAATTAATTAGTGTTATTTTTGAATTAACATGAATTTCACGCTGAAAATCTTTGTATTGTTGTGTCAAGTGGTATACATTTAATTTTCAAACAGAACATGGTGTTGTTTGAATTTAAAATAAATAAATCGATAGTCCAACTGTAACGATTATTGCAAAACACAATATGATTGAATGTTGAGAAGCAACATTAGTTAAAACAATGAATTGCGTAATGAAAAAAAACTTGATAATTCATTTTGTAGACAACATTACTCCCCGTATTAAAAAATAGACGTTCGGTAGGTACTTTGTATGTACTTTCCTATCCTAACTTAAACTACTCATGATATAACTCCAATTCATTTATTTACCGGTACAACTATTTATACACATTAAAATATACTCGTCTTATATATTTATACAATCAAAACTGTTTCAAGAATTCAGTTTAGCACGAAAAATATTCAGTTTCAACAAACGTGGTGTTATTCGTAACTTGAGACTTGGTTTTGTTTTGTATGTTGAACTTTGTAAGTTAGAACATCTGTGATGTTATTTATGGTGTCAACACCAGTCTATTTTTAAACGTCTACACTGGGTTTTTATACTGTTTATATTTAAAGTATGTAATCATCACAAATATACATAGATTTATGAAAAATGTATGATTTCTATTCAAAATTGATTAAAAGTATATTATTATTATTATTATTATTATTATTATTATTATTATTATTATTATTATTATTATTATTATTATTATCATTATTATTATTATACTCTTTATATTAGCATCGATTGTGATTGAGTTTGTGAGCTGGGAATTAAACGTATACTGCCATCTACACTCGTTTATGAGAATATTGTATAGTCCAATGTACCAAAAGACGCATG
>JAQIWH010000228.1:0-61875 GCA_034695005.1 Cryptops parisi
AATTCAACTAATAGCTCATTGGCTCAATTCAAATTCAACTAATAGCTCATTGGCTCAATTCAAATTCAACTAAACGGTTTTTCAATGTTGTCACCGGATGACGCCAGTTGCCCGTTGATTGAAGGGCTTTGTACTAGTAGTTAATAAATTTTGTGTCATTCGTTAATAGGAACCAAGAAGATGGAATACAAAGGTCGTCAATGGCATGAAAAATGTTTCTGCTGCTGCGTGTGCAAAACTGCCATTGGCACCAAATCGTTCATCCCTCGCGATACGGACATTTACTGCGCTGGATGCTATGAGGAGAAATTTGCCACCCGTTGCATCAAATGCAATAAGGTTTGCTTTCATATTTACTCTGCTCAACTTGCACGGTAAAAAACCCGTGAGATTCACACACGATTCGCATTTGCAGATCATCACTACCGGTGGTGTGACTTACAAGAACGAGCCGTGGCATCGTGAATGCTTCACTTGCACTCATTGCAGCACTTCCCTTGCTGGACAACGCTTCACTTCACGTGACGATAAGCCTTACTGTGCCGAATGCTTTGGCGAACTGTTCGCCAAAAGATGTACAGCATGCGGACGACCAATCACGGGTAAGTGACCCAGCTTATCATGCACAACTGTCATCAACATGTTACACGTGTTCATTCTTAAAAGTTTATCAAAAGTTGTGATTTCACACAAAATATCACAAAATTGGTTTGTATTAAACCATAGGGAACTAACTCAAAAAACTTAAAGTTGATGAAATTATGATCTTGCGTATGTGTCCATAGAGTCGCATGCTGTTAGTGCCGTGCAATTCTAATAGGTTCAGCAATATAATTCTTAGTCTACTAGAAGTAGACCCGTGCTATAGCACTGAGACATGAGATAGTGGTTCTAAGTTAGTAGTACAAGCTTTAGATTCATAACTATGAAACTAACATATTTGTACCATATTGGTACTTTTTACGTTTACAACCAATTACATCTAGTGACAGGATGCTACAATCATGACTGGTTTCAATTTCAACAACCACAGCCGACTTGAGGGAGGATTCTGTGGGATGGGCAGGGCTAAAGCATCCACCACACATACACTCACAGATCAGGGTCATTATTAGTATTCATACCTAGATCATGACTTAGTACCCCATTTCATGCATTAACTCAGTAAAAAGTCTTAGTTCACTATGGTTTAACACAATCCAATTCTGCTTACAAATCTTTGCTTAAAAAGGGCTGATTGTCATTGAAAAGCGAACTGAAAGTGTTTTGTTTTGGCAGGCATTGGAGGCACCCGCTTCATTTCTTTTGAGGATCGGCATTGGCATAACGACTGCTTCATCTGTGCCATGTGCAAAGGCTCTCTCGTAGGCAAAGGATTCATCACCGATGGACCCGACATTCTGTGCCCCGAATGTGCTAAGCAGAAATTGATGTAAATGCTCCGATGACACCCTCTTTACGAAGCATAATACGACAACAACAACACTACTGCTAGTTGATACACGGCAGACCACGCACTCCATAAAGCGACACATGCGGTTCGGATGGTAACACTTGTTTTGGGGAACAACTTTCCTGTGATCCTCACTTTTCCACTATAATGGATCGGTACGCTGTTAATGACAAGAATAATGATAATTTAAACAAAAACGCTTCTGTCATTTAAGGCCATTTATTACGTTTCTGAATCGCTATCAGTTTAACACGTTTTAATAATATTATTATTTTTCTTTCTGCTACTCGTTTGTCTTGTCTCTTCTAGTGACGCTTTGTTGACTGCTGTTTTATTTATGAAGCAATTTGTAGATATACCTATTATTATATATAAAATTTTTAAAAAAAAATCTTGATTTATGGAGTGAGTGGTGCCTGCTCGGGTAACAAACAAAAATGTTATCACAAATTAGAGAAATTTTAACCATGTGGTTTCTTGTCTTTCTATTATTTTTTCGTTGTTTTGATTTTCCATCAGTGTTTTTATTTTTATTTTTTGGTGCTTTAGACTTTTTACTTAAAATTAGGAAGAATGCTAGAGAACTCAAAATTAAAATTTTCCATGTTATACATATGAAAAAAAAAAAAGCATAACTTTTGATTTAGCAGAAAGCCTGATACCGTATGACGGTACGTAATCACGATATGATTTTTAAAGTATGTTGCATGAACAAATACCTCGATCGAGGTATATGATATTTAATAATGCTTTCCATTTTATTCTTTTTTTTACAAAGAAAACAATTGTCAACGAGGTAAGTTCAGAAACGAGTAAAAAAAAATATCGATCATCACTGTGATTTATATGCAATCGATCGCATCATCTGAATTCCGCAAAACCAAATATCTCATCGCAATAACACCATATCAAAACTGATCGGAATTATACTCGTCTCTGAACTTATCTTCCACTAACAACACTCGAACACTGTATTTAAATAGATATCGGTCATTTTAAAAAACAAATGTGTAAATATGTGCTTACACACTAAAACCAGCTTCCTTATCTTGAAAACTGTTGAACTTTTGTAAGTTTGGTGCATACATGTGTGACAAAATCTTGTGATTTATAAAACGCATCAACTTGTCCGTGTTATGTTTTATTATGCAACCCAAAAAAATTTATATAGCAAAAAATTTTAGTGTCCATTTTGTTTTTCAATTTTATTATACGGGGGCATGGCGTATTGTTTGCATCACGTTAAATCGCTGCCAAATTTAATAAGAGGCCGATGAAATAATTTTGATTTATCATCTTTGATTTTTAATTTCAGGTTGCATGTGATGATTTATTTTATACACCTTTATCTGGTGACGATGCGCATTTATCATTGAAAAACTAACCAAAAAAAAAAAAATGTCGAAGTAATTATGAGGCCCTTGGGGGGGGGGACACCATTATGCGATTTCTAAATATGATGTTGACCTAGACAGTTTTTTTCATATGGTGCTATATTTCTTTGTAAATCCAATAATTTAAAACAAAACAACCAAACATGCTTGCACTTGTTCCAATAACAACGCTTTTTACAATCTCGATGTGTTTCAGTACAGGTGTTACATTGCAAAACAAAAAACAACTATGAGGCCTTCTTAATACTCAGTATTTGGTATAAGCATAGCTTAGTCATCACTAACAATATTTTTTCTTACTATACACCAAGTTGGATTGAATTTTACAGGTCTATATTTTGGTCCCATCCAATAATAAAAATATTTGTAAAATGAACTTGTCATCCATGCGATTGATCATGTAATTGTTTTGGACCGAAAAAAAAACAACCTTAGGTGCCACCCACACACTATCTTTTAGAGAAACTTGAATTATTGTTATTTGACTTAGTGTTAGCAAATTTTAAGCACTGTTACATTTTGAAAATTTGTGGATTCTAAAAAACAAAAACAACAAAAAACAAACAAAACTATTCAATGCCTAATTTTTTCCAGGATGGAAAGAGATAAAAAAAAAAGGAACAAAACCCTTGAAACAAAGATGGTCCTGTTCTAGAGATGGTCTTGTTTTTTTGAATAAAGTTACTGAATTAAATTTGTACAGATGTTGCCTTCACTTATTTCTTCTAACCAATCAAAAGATATAACAAAAGAAACTTTCTACATATGCATTATGATAAGCATATAGACATTGCCTAGATGAGTGTAGCGGAACTTCTATATCTATCGTATATTTGTCATATCTTTTCACCAGCAAAAACAATGCTCCGATATTCGTCACCAAAAGTCATGGTTACTTCTATGTCAGTTTTTAACATTATCATAAAACATTAAAAAGTCAACGAAACATGATGTGGATTGCTGACAGTAAGACTTAAGTGGATTCACAATGTATTTGCACTTGAGTTTTCAGTTTTTCAGGATTACGACAAATTATAGAAGTTCTGCTGAACATTTGAAAGGAAGTCTGTATAATTAAATTATTGACTGTTCGAATTACATTATTTACATGATCATCTAGATTAACAGCAAAGAATTTTGCATAATTTGAAATATAATATTACTGCATCGAAATACAAAACGTTGATTTGATAAAAAAAAACAACTTCATTACTTATTTTTTAAAATAGATGGCTAGGTCTTGAAAGGGCTAGTCAAATTGTAACCACAAATGCTATGTGTCCGGACAAAAGCCCCTCAGTTAGTTATATTAAAATAAGTCACAAAAAGTCATTCTGAAAATTATTTTAAAGTTTTATTTTTTTCAGTAAATTTATTATTGTTTTAACTACACCTAACCTAGTGACTTTGAGTAGGACAGTTTATGTTAATTTAAAACAATGCAAAAAGCAATTAGCAATATGCCGAGTGATACAAACCATCAAATTATTTTTGCGTTTTATTTTTTTTAGCAAATTTTGTATTGTTTTGCACTAACCTAACCTAGTGACTAATTAGTTTAGATTAGTTAAAAACAATACAAAATATAGCAATTAGCAATATTGTTTCATTTTCCAGAGATACAGTTTGATACTTTTTTTTATGTTCAGTCATTATTATGATTCTGCAAATAATTTTGTTCCGACTTTTAAAATTTGTGAACAATAAAAATGTCAATTGTGGCAAAACACAAAACGTAAACATATTTTTTAAAATTACTTTTTATCATCTTTTAATATTACCAACTGAGGGGCTTTTGTCCTACACTCATTGTATGGTGCTGTGTATAGTTTGCCATCATTTTCATCCCCATTACAGGTTATAATACAATAAGCACATTTACAAGCAATTTGCTCTAAACAGTGAATTCAGTGCAAATAGCTTAATCACTGTTGTAAGTCCAGACCTATGTTTATATGGATTTTTTAGCTTTGTATTGATGCATAGCATTTGTGATTAAAATTTTAATAAAACCTTTCAGGAACACCTTGTATATTAAAACAGGAGTAAACTTCAAATATTACTAATGTAAACAAAATATGTATTATATTTACTTGCAGTTACATATTACTGAAGCAATAGTACTGTGGTCCAAGGGTCTTCGATTGGTGCAAACTCCATAGGGCAAACAGAATTAGTCCAAAGTATCGCCTGCATAATGTTAAACAGTACTGTTGTGTCACAAAAAGTAATTAGTGTAACTTAAATTACATGAGTGGTCTCCAAAACTTGTTCATCATGCACCCCTCTATTGGTAAAAACAAATGACACGAACCCGATCTAATGTGTGTATTTATTTATTTATTTATTTATTTATTTACAAAATAACATGAATAAATTAACATACATAAATTACCTACACATATTTATGTAGAGTACCATAAAGATATAAAATCACCGAAAAAATTCAAGGTGAAAAAACATGAAGAATAAAATATAAATTAAAAAACGTGCAACCCACTTTGGAGACCACTGCTTTAGACAACATAAAATACGTAATACTCACATTCCAGGACCCGAAGTTATCGTTGCACATGAAAATAAAAAATAAAACACCAATTAGATTGCATGACTTTGAATAAAACCGTTTTTAATATTAATAAAACTATTAATGGTCGAATCACTCACATGATTAACTTCTCAAAATCCAATTTGTTCCATTTTCCGTTCTAGAAAACAAAAAGTGATATCGAGTTAATGTTTACTATAAACTACGTACATATAAAACTTAAAAGCATTTTTTTTACACCTTGTTCATAAAATTCGAAAAATTAAAAACACTAGATCTTAGAATAAACCGCTAACAAAATTTTCACCTCAAATGAAAAAACAGTACTTTCCATTAAACAGAGAAGCCACTTGTTCACTATTACAGTGGCACGCAGTTATGTTAGCATGGGATTATTGTTGTTTTCCACTAACCTAACCTAGATATCAGGTTAGATTAAGTAAAAAAATACAATAAAATACGCTTATTTAACCTGAACTGTAACCTACGCCACTAGCTTCTCCATTTTAAAAAAAAAACCAAAGTATTGAAAAGTACTGTAAAAAAACATAACGTATTGTATGCATAATAATAGTTTCATTTACTGAGCATTTATTCTGTGGTCTGATACGTACATCACTAACTATATGTTTGCAGTTAACATGCACAACCCATCACTACATAGTTTAACAATCCAAGAGCACAATAAATCCCCCAAAAAAAAAAGAGAATGAAAATTACAGAAAAATTAAAATTAAACCAAAAAACTACAGAAAACTATTTAAAAAAAAAAATAAGATCCTTGAAAAACAAAAAAAAATTAAAGAGCTATAATCTTCTTTGTTCAGCAAAACAAATGTATTCCACACTCGGAATCTTCAACAATGTCCATTGATCGGGGGGGCACAGGTGACGGAAAGGCAAAATGTCCATGCTACAAGTCCGGTACTTTCGTGGAGGCAATGTCACGGTGTCAGATTTTTTTTTCTCACAAAAGGGTAAATAAAAGAACAGTACCTGGCACCGCACGTTCCATTTGAACGCAGGTGCAAGTGTCCATCGGTGCAGTGGGTTCAACGCAGAGTGTAGTAGTCAAGTGGTACTGTTCATTCAGCGAGGTGCTTCTCGTGACTGCCCTCAATTCTTCTTCTTTTTTGCACAACGATAAAAACGAGATACCCGAGGTACCCACCTACCTTTAAGCCGAGCTGAAAGGCTGTTTAACTCAAGCTATTTTGCATGTAATATACCCAGTGCATATTTTTTTAAATATCACCACCACCTCCTCTTTAAAAAAAAAAAAAAAAAAAAAAAAAAAGGGGCGGGGGCACAAATAACGGACATCATTTCATCGGAATATTTTTTTTTGTAATTTAAAATATAGTCATATATATATATTTATTCTTTTTTTTTTCTTCTTTAAACTTTTTAAAAATCTCTCAAGCGATCTCAATGAAAATGAGTTCTTGTTTGGTTCGTAGTTCTCTCCGTCATTTCAACATGACAAAAGAACGAACGATTTGTTTTACAAAGTTACTGATGGGGGTAGAGAGAAAGAGAGAGAGGCAAGTTTTGTTGTCGATGAGCACGAAAAAAGTTGTAAAATTCATCAACTTCATAGTTCAATGACACATTTTTTGGCTATTTACAGTGCTCGAGCAAATATACAGCGTGCAGTTTTATAAATCATAAAAAAATAAAATAAAATAAAAAACTGCCACACGGATGACTGTTGTGCACACCACACAAAATTGCAGTTGCAAAACAAAAAAAAAAAAAAAATGAGGAATGATCGATTTTTTTTTCACGAGAAGTTGTGACATCATGACAATCTATGAGCACCACTGGTATACACTGACACTCGCTGCTAAATTCTGTTGGGTGATTTTTTAATGTACACATATTACGATGCGATGCTGCGTTTTGTTTGATTCGAAAAAAGGATGCTTATTTTTTTCACGTTTCTATCATTTCCGCAGCACCCTCAGGAGATGGTTTGGAATCTTCCAAATCCATCATCTCGCTATTGACGTTGTCTACATTCTCCGCCGCTACTTCGTCCACACACGTCGTCGGACCGTTAAATTTTTGCTCCGGCTCCGACGTCGGCGGCGGCGGTTCGTTGACAACGGCGTTGAACTTATCATTTGAGGATGTGCTTTTCTTCTCCGACCTGTCGACTTTGGCTTCGCTTTGGCTCTTTTGATCCACAGAAACAACATCGTTGGAATTCCTGTCGCCCTCGCTCCACCTCGATTTGCGACTCCGGTCACGGTCGTCACGAACTTCGCGATGACTATTCCTTTCATCGCCACCGCGGCGATTCCTCTCGTCACCGCGCATTCGATTCCAATCGCGATTGTTGGTGTCGCGATCCCGATTGTGATCCCTATCCCTGTCATTTTCGAAACCCTTATCCTTATCACGGTCGTTTCGATCATGGTCACGACGATCCCGTTCCCTTCCATAGCGATCACGACCATCGTAACGGCCATTGTCACGATCCCGATCGTAATCGTTCCGGTCATCGCTACCACCACCACCACGAGAATCTCTCATCCACATATTATCGGAGGGTTGATAACGATCCCTGTAGTTTTCCTCCGGTCTGGGCCTGCGCTTCCAGTCAGCAGCAGGGAATCGCTCATTGTTGTCGTGTCGAAAACGCTCCTCGCCACGAAAGTCGTTGCCCCCGAAAGGCGGTGGTGGTCCGGGACGGTCGGTTGGAAACGTCGCCGGTCGATCCGGCGTGACCGGTTCCATGTTCAGGCGTGGACCACCCATGAACACTGGTCCACGGTTACCCGTAAACATGGTCGCTCGTGGTGGCATCATGCGAGGCGGAAAGCCATCTTGAATGGGACCTCCTCTTCCTCCGGGCGGTGGTGGACGAGGACCTGGGAAACGGCCGAACTGGTTCCTTGGTCCCATTCCTGGACCTGTAGGCAAACGAGGTCCACCAAAACGAGGTGCCATTCCTGTAAGAAACAAACTCGTTGTTCACGTTGCTTTGGCCTTCAATTTGTCAATTTAAAATTTAAACCACCAAAAATTCAACATACATCAGCGTATATATTTAGACAACACAAACCATAATTTGTTATGATTGCAGTTTAGTTGCTTTTTTTTTATATATATATAAACAGTGGAATCCTGTTATTGTGATCACTTTGGAACCAGTACTTTTCGATAACAATAGTCCACTGAAAGAAAATTTAACAATAAAACATCCAACAGGATCTTGGGACCAACTGATGACGACGTCAGTGGTTAATAACATTATCCTGGATCATAATAACCAGATCCCACTCTATATATTCATACTACAAACATAAAACAACTGTAACAATGAGAATAACTATGAATCATCTTACCACAAGCCCATAAAGTGAAAAGTATATGACTGAAAATATCTTATGAAAAAATCTCATGAATCGGCAAAACTTGATACATCGATTATTCTGCTAAACTTTTATAACATACGGCAGCTATTGTAATTGAAAACTACATGTAATAAAGATTTTGCTGACTAGTTGTCTTCAAAACTTAAAAAATTGAACAGTAATCCGTATTGCTTTGCTATCTCATTAAAAAAAAAAAACAGTAAACCAAAAAAAAAAAATATTTACCAAAAAAAAATAAAATTGCATCATTAAATAGAAACCTGTACCCATGTGACGTACCTGATATTGATAAACAGAGGCCCCTATTCAAAGCTGTTCAATTTCATGCCAACTGGGAAGAACAGTTGCAATAGTCTCATCGATTGGTACGATAGTGAACTCGGGTCGAGTGCTTTCGATAATTTATAAAGAAATGAAACTTTTTGTTTCTACTACAATTGCATTTCAAATTTCATCCTATTTTGAACAACATACTTTTAAAAGTTGAAAAAAAAAAGTATGTTGTTCAAAACAAGAAAAATTGTTTTGGAAGCCTACACAGGATACAAAAAAGAATGTCTACTACCTACACCCTGTTTCAGCATAACCTGGCACCAATTCGAACTGAAACAACCATGTTATTCATATTTAATAGGAGTTTAGGACAGTAAACCCTACCAGTCCTAAAAGTTTATCAGAACGGACAACAATTGTAAGGCCCATCAAAACTGGTTCATCTGACAACTGCGGAAACCATTGTAATGCTGCCAGAGTATGATGAAAAAAAGTTGCGACCATCACATTTTAATTTCATTAATATAATAAATAATAAAACAAAACACTTCATTATTTAATGAACACTGGTTTCAATTAACCCAGATTTTAAAACAAAAAGTCTTAATGATTTCAGCCTAAAGTAATACTTTTTAGTTACGTTTATCAAAAAAGATGTCGTTTAAAAATAAAAAATAACGCTGAAGTTTGAGACTACCCATTAAAATCACTTTGCAGAGCATATGCTGGGGAAAGCTTGTTTATTAACTGGCACATCATCATACTACAGCTTTTTACGTACCAGTACAATCAGCAAAGTACAAAACAAAAATTAAAAATAACACCACTTCACTGAATTCTTTGAGTTAGCCGTAAAAACTCTTCTGGAAAACAAAAAGCAAAAATATCTTGCACCTACCTGGATATTGACGACGCCAGAGTGCAACACAGCCTGCTGTAATTCGTTTTATACCAACCACACTTACCTTTCAACTAACGGCAAAGCCAATGGTTACGTTAATAATAACCCCACGGATCCTGAAAACAATCGCTGACTTACTCAACACTTTTTTCGTATACCCTCGACAAACTCACCTGGTCCGTGAAACATGCCTGGGCGAGGCTCCGGTCCGCTCATGGGACCCATTAGTCGAGGGGGCATTGCGCCCGAATGGTCGAGTCCTCGGGCACGTTCCATGTCCATCGGTCCGTTGGGACCCTCCATCATGTTGGGATGAGAACGTTCTGCAATGCCCGACAAGTTGGGGACAGGGGGACGTTCCAAGCGACCCATCCGGTCCATGTTATTGGGTCCCAACATTCTCGCTCCGCCACCTGGTCTCGCTAACATGGGAGGATTAACTGTTTGATCAAATCCCATGTGCCCGTGAAAGCGATCGGCGAGGGAACGGTCGGAGCGAAGAGCAGCGTTGGGAATCTGGTTAGGATTAGTTAGCATGGGTGGACGAGATAATCTCTGCATGCCCATGTCTTGCATGCCAGGCGATTTAATCATCCCCGACGAATGATGAGAAGAGTGGTCGTACGCATCCTCATTGTGCATGCCGTCACCTCTCGTCCGCATGTCGATGTCCATATCTCTGGGTTCCTTGTTCCAAATGTCAACCTGCGCGTTGCCAACGTTCATATCCTCCGCGGACGATCTTTCGCCTTCCTGAAGAGGCGGCGGTCGGGACAGATCGAAATTGGGCGGCCGAAAATTGGGAGGGGGCAGGTTGGGATTGAACGTGGGGGGCTGAAAATTGGGAGCCGAAATAAAGTCTGTCCTCATTCCCATGCTCATTGTCATCGTCGTCATCGGGGTGGGAAGAGAAACGGAGGTCGTATTTTCCGACACCTGGATCGTGCTGGTCGGCATTCCAGAAGAAATGATGGGCGGGAGTGCACCAGCGATCGACGTCGCAGCTGCACTGACGGCCGGAGAAGATTTGTTGTCGGCACCCGACGGTGCCGAAGTCGCTCCGTCCAGAGAATTTTCCTGAGATTCCTGAGTCGGAGTGGCGTCGTCATCAGCAGCTGTGGCAGTATCTGCAACAATTTTCAATCGTTGAAATGACCAACAAAACAAAATTTCAAACCTTGCTTAATTGGTTCGATCAAGCTCACCATTTGGCGTTGGAATTGCAAAAGGCTGACCAACCAGAGGCTGGTTCATTCCGCCCACAAGCGGAACAGGTTGCCCCAGAAGGGATTGAGTAACCGGTGGTACCATCATCATTGGACCAGGTGGTGGAACTCCCATGGGTAATGGCATCATAGGCATGGGTTGTCCAGGCACCATTGCTAAAAAAGATGGGGAAACGCCCGTTTCAGCACTTCATCAATCCCGATCAAGGTTAGGTTAGAAATATCCACTCACCAAATTGTGGTTGAACCATAGGCTGAAGTATTGGCAATGTTGGCGGTTGCTGTGGTTGTTGCGGGGGCTGTTGGCTTTGTTGTGCTGGTTGTTGTTGCTGCTGAGTTTCTTCGCTGGACTTTTCCGTTTTGCCATCGGTTGAATTCTGAGCTTCGTTTGTTGCAGAAATTTCTCTTAGATCAACATCTTTATTGGCTTTCTCTTTCGCCTTTTCTTTTTGCAGTTCTGTGACCCAACATTAATTTCATTTCATTATATTTTGGTCTTGTCAATACAATAAAATACAGAAATAATAACAAAAACATAGTACAAAACAAAAGGTTGGTTAACAATTAACAACATGAGTTACAAGTTGTTGTTTTTTAAACTGTATACAATTGAAAAATAACATTTAATAAAACAAAAAGTTTGCAATCATAATTTTTTTTCATTCACTTAGACCAAAAAAATAAATAAACAAACAAACAAATAAATAAATAAATAAAATAAAAATACTTACGTTTCAGATGTTCCGGAACAGAATCTTCATCGATCATGCCACCATCTTCCAAACCGTCCAGATCAACAGAGTCGGGTAATCGCTCCAGTGGAATGTACGAGACACCCAGCTCAACATCCCAGTAGTCCTTATAATCTTTACCTTTCACACCTTTACCAGGTGCCCAAGCCATCTGTCCAATTAAAATATTAAAATTGGATTTTGTCTTATAAGTCAGTGCAAATGAAGGGATTAGCATGCTGAGCATTTTTCTCACGGTAATTTGTTTTCCTTGTAACTTTAAATTCTTGAGTTTCTGCAGAGCCCTGTATGCGTCCTGTCTTCGATTCATGCACACAAATGCACAACCTCGAGGGGGTATCATCTACATAAAAAAATGAATGAAATACAAATCGATTCTTACAAAGCCTATGTATCAATAAAATAAAAAATGAAAAAACCAGCTTACATCAATTGCTACAATATCTCCGTATTCACCAAACGTGTCTGCTAGATCTTCCTCACTAACTAGTTTTGATACATGGCCAAGCCAGAGGGTTGTACTACATACTATTGTAAAACAAAATAAAATTCATTGGATGTAACATTCATTCATTATCTTATACAGTGGAAATTGGTTATTATAATCGCTTTGGGACAAGTGCTTTTTGATAACATTAAACGATGGATAAAAATTCACTAAACAGTGTTTTGGGACCGACTGATAACATTATCTGTGATCATAATTACTGGATTCCACTGTACCAATAAAATTCAAGCGTTCACCTACCGCACAAATGATCTTTCTTGATCGGAGGAAGACCCCGTCGCTTCCTCTCCTTTTCCCTCTCGCGTTCCTTCTCCTTCTCCTTTTCACGCTCCCTCTCGCGCTCTCTGTCACGTTCCCTCGACCTAGAACGTCGATCCCGATCCCGCCGATGGCGATTCCTAGACCTGGAACCCGATCTCGAACGTGATCGTCGCCTCCTAGGAGATTTGGACCTCGACCGACTTCTCCTACTTGCACCACCTCGTCTTCTACCACTAAAAAAAATTATAAAACAAAAACAAAAAAAAAACGAAAATAAAAAGTCGATACGATAACCTTGGTTCCCATTATTTCCGTGAGTAACATCCATCTAGTAACTTTTGCTAGCAACAATTTGAACGGTCATGCAACAACTGTAACATTATAATTTTATAATGCAAACAAACACAGTACACTACTGCAATAGAGATCAATTTTTTGGAATTTTCTATTATATTTTTTTTGGCTTTTCAATTTTTATTTTTTTTTTATTTTTCATCTTCGATTTTTTTCTCAAATATAGCGCGTAACTGCACTGTGTTGTCTTAAACATTACATTTAAATGGCTGACTCGCCAAATAATAGATTTAAAATTTTTTGCAAAAAAAACAAGTTGCATTTTCTTCCGATGTACCTTCGAATATAGACGTTACTCACATTAAAACACCACTATGAATAAAATAAACCACCTTTATTAATAACCATATAAAGATTCATAAAAAATATACCGAGACTTAGAAGGCGTCCTAGATCTAGATCTTGATCGATCACGACGTCGAGGAGACCGAGAACGATCCCTATCGTTTTCGTCCTTCGTCGAACCTTGACGCTCGTCCTGATCCAGCACGATGAAAGTTTCGTTCCCAGCCGGATGAGTCTGTTGCTGCTGAACCATGGGAGAGACAGCAAGGAATCCTGGCATCGTTGACAAAATAGGCACTGAAGTGGGAAGCCCCAACGGCAAGCAGCTCGTTGGATCATACAACTGACTTGAAGGAGTGTCTATATCAATTTTCACCGCAGGAGTGGCCTTTGAAATCTATACAAAACGTGGTTTTGACATTATGGTTAGATACATTCAATTACGTTGACTCTCTTTTCTACAATATACAGGATGGTTTGAAACTTCCTGGCAAAACTTTTGAAATTTTGCCAGGGGATTCTGAAATCACCCTGTACATAGTTCAATACCGACCTGTGATGCAGATTGAATCTGCATAGTGAATTCTTCCTCTTGCTGTCGCAGTCGTTGTTTGTGTAGCTGTTCTTGAACAGTCATTTCGTTCCGTAGGGCTTCAGTTTGCTGAATGGTTTGCTGCATCTGTTGCAACTGGCGCAGCAGTTCGGGATTCGAAAGCAAGTTTTGTGCCATTCTGCCATGAAACGTAAACTCAATCAAAATTACAAAACTAACGGAAGTAAATCACAACGAATCCGTGTCAAGCGCAACAACTTACGTCGCTGCTAAAATTGCTGGGTCGGTATTGTTAGCCTGAGGCTGTTCATGTTCCTCCTTTTTCTCGTCGTCTTCATCATCCTCATCTCCATAATCAAAGTCGAGTAATTTCTATGCACACATATCAAACAATAGGAGCATTTTAGTTATCATTTTTTACAGCCTAATGGCTTTCGATTCGTGATTTTAGTTTCCTCACCTTATTGAATTTCACGGTGTTTTCTTGTTCCGGAGCTTTGACCTGTGCCTGCGTCAACAAGCTCGTAATCTGCTGCAGCTGGTTCAAAAAATTGGTATCCAGGAGGGGCTGCACACCTTCAAACTGTGATGAATTATGTGGTTAATTAAAGGCCCAAACTATTCTCAACTTTTAATATTTACTACTACAGTACAACTTCTCTCACTCAAAATTCAAGTTACACAGAAATTAAGAGTTGGAGAAGTTTGTTTACACGTATTGCTGGTTATAGAGAGACATGAAAAAATTCGAGTTAAGAGAAGTTGCACTGTACTACGATTAAAGCAAAAATAATGAAAACCAGATCTTCACCTGTTGAGTATGCTGCAACAACTGAGTTACGGTTTTCAACGTGCTCGCTGGATCGTTTTGCTGATCCTGAAGCCAGTTAGCCCAGTTGATGTTTTCCAAGGTTTTCGTTGCCAACGTTGTGGGTGTGTCGTTTGCAACTGGAGTAGAGGACTGCTGATGGACAGGATGATTCGGATTGGCCATGTCCAGCAAGGGCTGAATGACTTCACTCTGGAACACATTGTTCTTCTGCCACAGATTCAGCACACGCACAATTTTGCTCTGCCAAAAAACAAAACAATTGCGTTGAAGATAATAATTCTTAAAAACTCATAAAACACTGATTAAAAACTCGTAAAACACATTGGCAAGCAAAACCTTGGCTACTAACCTTTTCTTCGGGCGGACATTTGAACAAATTCTGGAACATGGCATTAATATTTTTGGCAAAGCGAGGAGCAAAAACATCTTTGTCGGCACCGAACTGATGCCTCGACTGACGGACAATAGAATCAACAACATAGAGACCAGGTACTTTGTATTCAGGGCGACACTGTAATATAAATGAAATGAGAATTTTTAACTTCAATAACAAAAATGAAAAGAAGCTTTATTTTTGTTTGTTTTTTTTAGACTGGCTGCTTACCTTTTGAACAAATTTTTCAACACTTTGAACAACATGTTTGTAAAACTTTATTGCCTTGATGGCAGCCTTGGTGACAGATGTCATCTTAGCCTTGGATATTGGTGGCTTGCACTCGTAGAGCGCGGAAAGCTACACAAAGTATAAAAGTCATTAGTTTTCACACAGTGGTATTAGTTTATCAACATTCTTGACAATGTATTAGTAAACAAAAATAAATCAACCCCATGTCAAAATCCCATTTAAGTCTGCTAAAAAAAACTCAATTAAATATGTCATATTGTCATAAAATGTCAAGTTGATCACAATAAAATGGACAATCACATATAAATATACAGAACCCCATGTAATATATTCTACACAGAAAAAAAGATGATACTTCAAAACCTAAAATTGCTAATTTCATTACATAACCATTGCTTTTTGGGATGAAAACACACAAGACTAGAACCGAATCCGGAACCTTTGGTTTACGCCAAAAATTGAATTTAATTTAACATTCTTAAGCATGTTTGTTTACTGGGCTGGAACCCCACAACACACCAATCTTAACACACACCCTCACAAGTCCTCAAAAGTTCAATGCAAATATAAGCATTTCGTTTTGAAACCGACCATCAAGAAATTCTAATTCATTCCAATAAACTTCAAACCAGGCGAAATGATAAAGAAGGAATAGCATGGAAGCATCGAAATTTTCTTCACCCATTTAAGCCTACTACAATGCGCCGACAAGAGACAGTGCCTTTTAGTCTTCACTCACCTCATTATTGAATCCTCTTACAGCATCCATGATTACTGCTGTATTCGTTTCAACGCATAAAACCAGAAAAATGGCAGTTTTAAATTAGGTTTTTTCCAACAAGTTAACCATGGAAAAACGTTACGGTTTTCTTCTTCTTCTTCCAAGGGGTATCATCAAGATGGCGCGTTCGCTTTCTACATTTTGCACACACCGTTCATGTCGAAGGACGTGATTGGACGAGACAGACAAAATGACGACGAATCGACCAATCGCAGCGGACGATATGGCTTCGCTTCACAAAGACGGGTTGTTACAAACTGTTTAATTTGATGTAAGGAAGGGAGTTTTGTTTTCATAATGTAAAGACCGTCGTAACAGAACTGTGATTAATTAATTTGAATAGTTATTATGAATTTAAATTGTTTTTAAAAAACGAGCAAATTATATTAATAAAAAATTGTTTTCAAAATAATGGTTTTGAGCGTGCTATTGCATTGACGTCATTTATTATCGTTAGCACATGACGTCATCAGGGATCTTTTCTCGCACACGTATGGAATCCGGCAATGTATAGAATCCAGGCATTCTATAGAATGACTAGCCACTCGCAACAAAGCATGAAATAACCTTTTGCGATAAGCATGAAATCAAACTGTGTAAGTTAGTAAACCAAAGGTAACAATACCTTTGTTAGTTAACTTCCAAAAATAAAACTGTGAACTATTCTAATGTTAATTTCACACATTGCCTAAACTAAGCTTGGCATTCTATAGAATTCCTGGATTTTATACATTGTCAGTAACACACATTTTTATCAAATGTTTTTAACTGCATACATAAAAAATATATGAAAATGTCTGTCATACTGGTGTTGACGATAATGTATATAATTCAGACATTGCATATGACGACTAGGCATTTTATGGATTGCCCAGACTCTTTAGGCAAAGTATGAAATAACATCTGGTACCAACTATTTTGGTTACTTAAGGTGAGGTTAGTTGACATTTTCTGTAAAAAAAGACCATTTTTTTGGCATGGTATAGAATGTCAATGGATTCTATCTATTGTCAATAACGTATACTTATTTATCACTTTAAAAACAAAACTTTAATCTTTATGTGCAATTTGGAAACAAAAATTAATAAAATTTAATTAAAAATAATAATATATAATATTTGAGATCACATTCTAAATTTAGTAAACATTAATTTACTGCATATACTGTACATGCACATTAATACATACTTTTTTGAATAAATAAAGAAAGCAAATAAGTCTAGTATTTTTAATATTGTATCAAAGTATACAATAAATATACCTTCAAAATAAGCACGTCTAAAATAGTTTGATCTCTTAAACTAAAAGGCAATAATTGCACAGTACAGCAACTCTGGGTGATAAAATGCATAACAAATATATCATATATATATACGTAATTAGGAACAATAAAAAGTACGTGAAATAGGAACTGACTAAAAGTATTGTATACATTGATCAAAAAAAGCATCATCACAATACATCTATAAAATAAAGCTATACATAACACGATTTTCATGTATTAGCATTAGCGCTATATTTATCGTGAGCTATGTTAAGCACCAGCCACAACATCAGGAGACAAATAATTCCCAAACAACAAGTATCATAAATACAATTCTGATATTCGGAATTGATCACAGATAGCTTTCATAGAACAAAACAAAAACATAAAATAGTATACCGTCTATGTGAACACTAATGGTGGGATCATGTTTCATATCATTACTATAAATAAAAATTAAACATAAAACCAAAATTCTATAACTTTATGTCTGCTAACTATTGACTTAATTTCGATCCGAGCGCATTTCTGTGCAGTTAACCCAGTACATTTCAAGGGTTAAACCACCCACAAGAAGTAGTTCTTGTTTTAAAATTTTTTATTTCTATTTTAAATTGAGTACTTAAAGTAAAATCCGATTTCAATATTTTGTAGGAGCTTTCCTGTTTTTTGGCCCATCAGCCGTTTAGTACTATTTGGTTATAGTTTGTGTTTGTTTTTTTTTGTTTTTTTTTTGCAGGTTAGGTTAAAAAAAAAAGTTTTAATCATACATTTAAAACGTTTTTGTTTTTTCCTAACCTGACCTGCAAGAAAAAACCCCATAACCAAGTAGAAGCAAGTAGCAATAAACTGCTGGTGGGCCCAAAACAGGAAAGGTCCTCATAGTAAATTTTGCAACTATTTTTAGTCATTTTACAACAAAACAACTGATAGCAAATGGTTTCTGGTAAATAAACTACATAGTGTGGAGTCCACTATGCTGGTGGATGAATATACATAAGCTGCGCAGGAATGCACTCAGATCCATAGTTAGCAGATATAGGGGCCTAGCAAACTAGGCAATCCATTGCATGGAGGGAGGAAAATTGGAAGCGAAAAACCCAACAACATATTATGAATATGATATGAAATCCAATAAAAAGCACAATAAAATATAAATAAAAGTGATTCTAAAAAGTATATAATATAACATATTATAGCCGACTCCTATTGCCAAACTGCACATCTTTAAAAGACGCTTTACAGCAGATCACAACCTAAAAAATTAATAAAACCGAGCAGCGTCGACTCTTTTGAAGTCACATTATGCGTTGATATTGTACGTAGTGTGATGTGTACAAAAAAAATGCACCTGTATATTTAAGAGAAATAAAATGTCGCTGATGATATAGTGAAAAATTATTTCCTATGCCTTAATTTTGCAACTGCATTGCATACTGCAATATCATAGTATAAGAAAAACTTCAAGTACGTTAAGACTCAAATGTACAAACATCTTAGGAAAATATAACCGATTTCAACTGCCTTGCATTATCCTTCGATCATTACACGCTATTATACAAAAAAAATATTACGAGAAATATTACGTATGTATGAGAAAACTGCTTCCTAATCCCCAAAATATTCTTATGCCATGATAATGGAGGTGCAAATTAGAGATACGAAATTATGGTATAATCTCACAAAACAATAATTTGTGCATTATTTTCTTATTATCCTTTTTCTTTAAACAAATATACATATGTGAATGTAAATCTTCTGTCGTTCAGGTTATGCATCTTAAATTTGTGTATTAGTGAGTGTTCTTCTTCGGCTGAACTATGATAAAAATGTTTGTTTTTCCTGGCTGCATGGGAAAAAAAAAGAAGATATTCATCAATACTATACACGCAATTTTTGGTGTAGCAAGTCGAGACATCTGTGAACGACTGTGATGTTAGCTTCTTGCCCCAAGTAGTTTCCAAAACAACCTAAATTATGAATTTACTAGTGAATAGCCCCTCAAGAATTACAGGAAAGTTTTTTGTTTTCATTATGCAATTTGTTATTTTAACTCATGTTGCTTCACAACAATCGTTGCAGTTATTTATTGTTCTAATAACTAATATTGCTTCACAATATTCATTATACTTAACGTGATTGTGACGTTCATCTTTTGGCCAAAAAAAACTTCATCACACGGCAAGCTTTTCGGATCGAGCTTTTCGAGCCATCGTGTGATGACGTCATGAGCCACCTTCTGAGGATGAAAGAGCCTCTTCCCACACAAAACGAACAAAACGCTCGAGTTGTGGTCGAACCACAAAGTGGGCCAATCACAAGGCAGAACAATTCACAGCGCAGGCACGCAGTACAAAAAAAAGGATTCCCAGGCAACCAAATGTTTTTAGAAAAGCATATTTTTTTAAGATTACAAGTTTTGAATTAAAGTGATATGTTTTCGTTGTTCTCTTCGATTTTTAAAGGCAAGTAGAGCGCAAATTTTCACTGGCATCGGCGAAAGCAAAACGAAACAAAAAGGATGGCCATAAGACAAACGTCGCAGTCCCGCTTTAGAGTATCGATTTCAATATTAAGTTTTGGCATTTTCATACACGGTTCAACGGTGCTATTATAGCTCGTGAAAAGGAGGAGCACGCTACAATTTTATTACATTAAAAACAACCTAAGATTGGACAAGTTGCAATTTCAACTGCCATGCATTGGGTGGCAGTTGAAAATGCAACTTTCTCAACTTGTGTGGTGTAGAAAACTGTTTTGTCAAGAAGCTGACGTCACAGTGGTTTACGAATTGCTCATCTCGCCACACCAACAATTGCACGTGACAGGGGGAAATTCAACCTTAAGAGTTGATTTCCAGATTACAGCAAAATTACTCTGAAAGAATAACCAAGAAAACAAAATATAAAACTGTTTTATTATTGCTTACCTTCTTCAACAAAAAAATCTGAAAAATATTGCGCCACACGAATAGCTTCGTAGGAGTGAGGAATGTCGGGTTCTTGTAAAGTCCACTCGAAAATCACTTTTTCAGGATGCCACTGGATCCCGTAAAATGGGAATTTGTAAGCTAAATTTGTTTTTTCCATAGTCATATATTATTTCAACTATTCATCGTATAATAAGCAATACAAGAAAATGATTAAGTGACACGTCCGTTATATTTACCTTCTATCACAGGTAACACGTCCATTCCAGTTTGATCTTGACTTACAGCAAGATAATGCAAGTGCTCATTCGCACTAAATTTCCTGAAATTCTAGACATATACCATCATATTCAACATTATACAAACCGATCTCCGATTCTGATTAATTAATTTAATTAATTTTCCTTTTTAATAACCATTATGTATGAAATTCTACTGTTACCTCTGGCGTAATGCAGATGTTATGATAACTTCCAGCAACTGGGAGAGTGGACATTGACATGTATACTTCAGAAGGTACTCGGAAAAATAAGCGACTTTCTCTGAAACCTAACATAAATGTAAAATGCGGTTAAAAACAGAAATTGTAAAAACATAAAAGCATGCAACAACTAATCTTGAAAAAAATATATTAAACTAGTAGTTAGTCTGTTATAGGATGGGAAAGGTCTTATTATTATTATTATTATTATTATTATTATAAAAAAAAATGAACATAATGTGCAACCAACCAGCCATCTCCATCTAGTGACAGAATGCTACAACACAAAGTGTTTATGACACACACACACATAAATATATATTCATACACAGATACATATGTACAGATCTGGGCCATTCTTACTATTAATACTATGCTTACTCTCAGCCAACTTGAGAGGCGACAACTGATTGATGACAGTGCAATGGGTCATCCATTGCGATGTATTGGTTAAAAACGATATCAACAATTCAAAGCCAAGGCCTTCTGCCAAAACTGGGAAATAATCTCCATTTTCATTAGCCTGAAATAAAATTTGAGCATTTATTGAATTGTTTTGTGCAAAACATCTTGATCGCTTAAAAGACAATGAACTCACTTGTTTCGCTAAAGACAAAAGCTGATAAACTGTTTGGTTGTAGCTAAGTGAGTCGTTGCTTTTACCTTCACCGGAGATGAACAATCTATATATTAGAAAGAAAAATTATTAAATATTAGAAAAAAATATATTTTAAAAATACAAAAAAAAAAATATTAAATATTTAAAAAAAAATATCAGATTTTGTGCCCAAAAAGTTAAAAAAAAAATTGTTGCATAATTTTATTTTCTATGATTAATAATATTAAAAAGTATTATTAGTCATAAAAACTCAACATCATAAAGAAACAATTACAAAAAATATATATAATTGTTACCAGTATAATATCCAGGCATTCTGTTCAATGCCAAGCCTGTTAGTTTTTGTATTTTAGGCAATATATAAAATTTCTATAAAATTAGCATTACATTAAAAATTTAAGGTTTAAATTTAAGTCCATTTTTAGAGAAATTGTTAACCTTAACTAAATTAAATATGCTGCTCACAAAAATTAAGAGACTTTCAAAATCTTCGTATCATTTTGAAATATATTCTAATTTTTTGTGAGCAGTGTACTTGCATATTACAGGTTATTCCATACTTTGCCATAAGAGGCTAGCTGTTCTATAGAATGCCTGAATTCTACAGAATAAAATTCTACATGGTAGTATACTGGGTGTCGCAAAAAAATGTATCCACTCTTTAATAGCTGGCTAATACACACAGACTGTTGTTGTTATTATTGTTTCAATGGTATAATGTATTTTATACATTAATACATTCATACATGATATAATGTATTTTAATATTTTTATTATTATTTTAATGTATTTTAATAATTAAAATTATTTTAATTTTATATATAATAATAGAATTGTAAATTCATGGTTTATATATGATATAAATAATATATATATATGACATAAAATATAAGTAAAATTGTAGATACATTTTTTTTCGACATCCTGTAGAATTAAGGAATTCTTTAGAATGACTAGCAATGATGAAATCTATACACTGCTGGTAACATAATCATAAAAAATATTTCAAGCTCACCCATTAATTGAACTGAATATCTTTGTATAGTATTCAGCTGGTTTATCAATCCTATAAGAAAAAGTAAATCATGATATTAGTATATGTTAAATTTGTTCTTCATTTTTTTCCCAGAGTAGTCATTTAATAAATACAAAATCGTATAACTAATCCATGAATGGATTCTGCAAGGGTTAAAGAAACGCACTAATTTAACATCGAATTATACTAATACATTTTATCAATTTGATTCACAATGTTTTCATTTAGCAGTTGTTTGTTTATTATTTAAACTGTATACAGTAGTTAGTTTCCCCTTGGACGGACTCTGTCGTCCATGGTTTATCAATACGTTTCGTATTCCACTACAAAACATTTTTTTCCATAATCGAAACTTACGAAAGTTTTTAACACTGATGAACGATACACTAAGTGATCATTATGTGCGTTACCGCAACTGAGCGTTTGTTAATTTAAATTAATGAGTTTATGTGACTCAGAAAAATCTACAACGTAAAATAAAACTAATTTACGCAGCGCTAATTCACAACAAAAAATTCGTATTACGTAATAAACATAAAATTAAATTAAAAAATCAAAATTGCATTAAACAAATGTAAAAAAATGTAATAATTGATTTTTAAATAACATTGAAATTCAATGCACTTTAAATTTTTGTGTACTTTAATTTTAAATATATTTTAGCAACAAAAAAAAATTTAACCAATAATCATACATTTTCTTATAATAATATTTAGAAACCATTTTTAAAAAAAAAATATTTTAGCGATAAAAAACAAATAAATTGAAAAGCAAACCAATAATCATAAATTTTCTTAAGTTAAAAAATATTTAGAAACCATTTTTTTTAAATATTAAAACTATTCTTTAGAAACTATTCTTCAGTGACAATTTCTATCAAGTGTGGCTTGTAATTAATACATTATCTATATTTCAAAATGACATATAAATTTAATTACAATAAATATCATCAAGGTGGCTTACAATATAGGAACCACTCTAGCACCGGCAGCTTCTACAAATCTCACACTAGCAACATCAATGTAGCTGTGAGCAAACCGAAACCTTGGAAACAAAGTCTTTGGCAAATCTAATGACACGATTCCTGGAAGAAAAAAAAACAAGCTCAGCTTAACATCAACGAATAAGAAAATAAATAAATATAATATAATAAATCAGAGTTGGGCAAACAAATCAATGGAAGTGCACAACGATTGAGAAACTCCTCCTTAAATGTGATTTCCCCACTTAGCATTTTAAGAATAATGTGCAAGAAAATATTCACTAGCCTATAATAGGTCTCATATTCCTTCCGCCATCCAAAGCGGGTGAAATGTGATGCTGATGTTCGTGTCGGAGCTTCGTTTCCGATGAAATTACAGACCACGCGAAGTCCATCCACAGCAAAAGCAAAGGGCTTTTGGTCCACATTGTTTTTCTTGACACCTTCCAAGATCGAGCAATAAGAGCAATGTGGCTCTCTCTCTCTTCTTTTTAGCATAACATCTGTGGCAGATCTAGCAGCGCCAACCTGCATGTGAGGTGTGGATTTAGAGAACATCACAAATGGATAAATATGTAATAGAATAGTTATGTATAAATGAAAAAGACAAAACACAAGTCCCAATAGTTTGTGAAACCCAAAATGGATTTTACTTGTACAATTCAAGATTTGAAGAAAAGTTATCAGCGAAACAAAACGTTCTTGAGATGATATCTGCCTTCACCCAGAGACAGAATGAACCATGAACGAATGAAACGTAGTCAGCGGGGAATCCCCCTTTAGATTTTTATTTTTTGACAAAACATTACTGCTTGGCTCGTAGCCACTCGAATAAATGAAAAAGTACATCCAACTAATGTGTATTTAAATACTGGTAGTTAAATTTTGAACAATAAAATACGATTGACAGCTTACTTTTAATCTTGGTCCAAATCAAGGGCTAATTGAAGGGCCTGGTATAAAAGAGTGTTAGGTAACATTTTCCTCAAACATAACCTTGAAAGCATTTTCGAATGTGTCGGGTGCGATTCTACCTATCTGGCACATAATTTTGAGTAAAATAGCAATAAGTGCAAAGATGTTAGTGCAAAAACAGTGTGAAGTACCCCATAGACAGCAAGGCAAGTTTAGATGTTTAAACGAGAATTCCTCGAAATTGTTAAAGTGTTACTTAACACCCTTTCACACATTTTATGCCAATTGTTAGCGTAATTGGTTTAATTTAAAAAAGTGTATGCTATATAGTTTTTAGAACACTTTTCACTTATTTCAAGTATCAGACTACATTTAAAAAAAATTATGTACTATAGTGAAATCCGGTTATTATTACCACTGTGAGACTGGTGCTTTTTACAATAACCCGCTAATAACATTAAACAATGTTTGGGGACCGACTGATATAACAACAATAACCGATTGATATCATTAACCGGATTCCACTGTATCTGAAATTATACAATTCACCAGCATTTAAAAAAACAGCTGAATTAAAACTAAAAAACCATTGGTTTAGTGAGTTGTGCAAATTTGTTGGAATACTTTTAAAATACATTTTCAATAAAAAATAAACTTATAAAACAAAAGTAAGCCATTAACATTATGGAAAATTGGTAATTTATTTTATTTTCTCGACGTGATAAAAAATAGACAACAAAACACACAAAATTTCATGTTCACAAAATTGGGAACACACAAAATTTCATGTTCACAAAATTGGGAAACACAACACTAATAAAATACAGCACATCCACATAACCAATACCACAAAGGGATTAAAGGTATTTAAAGGTATCTATTATTTAAAGAGATTTAAAAATTTGGTAGTTTTTTTAAGCTTTTTTTTTTTACATACAGTATTTTGGAAACATTACAGTATTTGTTTCCAAAATATATTGAAAAAACAATAGATTTATTATTTTAATTTAGTCCTTATTATAGTTATTTTTTACATTATAATATATAACTATACATCCTTTTTTTTAAATAATAAAAATTCACTGCTAAATTAATAGAAATAATTCAATAATACTAAAACATAGTTTGTCACCTCTGTATTTTAAAATAAAAAAAAAACGAATGAACTGTCTACTACTGACATTTATTTATTTATTTTTCTTTTTGTAAAGTAAATATAATAAATAAATAAATAAATAAATGAATAAATAAATGAATAAAAATCGTCTTATCAGTCAACACTTCACAACGTTGAGTATCGTGTAAGATGCAGCTTCGTAAAAATGGAAAGAAAACATAATGAATGGGTTGGGCAAGTATGGGAAGTATGGCTTCCATGCGCTACGCACTGGGCAGCAAATGACGCTGTTTTTCTCATTTAGATGTTTTATTTTATAGTCTTAAAATATTTTGTAGAATGTTAGTTACCCTCCTAAGTTGTCGTTTAAAATATCCACAAACTCTGCATCAGTGACAATGGGTTCCATTTTTGGGAAACAGAAAAAAACGCAATCGCGAATAACCGACCAGGACAGAGCTGTATTGGTAACTATTTCAACTAGTGGCTGTTTTAACCAGCTAGTGACATAACATAATAATAATAATAATAATAATATACAAGTGTATGATAATATTATTTAAATAATATATAGTAAATACTTCCTGCAAACTACCATATCTATAAAATAAATAGTTGAATAGCAAGTAAAACCAAATTTGGAGTTACTTCCTTTCAACATAGAGCATGTACGGATTTATGTTATTTATTTTGGTTCCCTTTAAATAAGCCAACAAAGAACAC
Source organism: Cryptops parisi (assembly GCA_034695005.1). NCBI lineage: Eukaryota > Metazoa > Arthropoda > Chilopoda > Scolopendromorpha > Cryptopidae > Cryptops > Cryptops parisi. Next base: position 26,196 of record JAQIWH010000228.1, read on the forward strand.
GTGGTATTGCACATGGTGGTACTTAACTTAACAGTTATTATATACGTGACACTTGACAGTTTATGGAGTACTTTCCGGTTATAGCCAGACCCAGTCTGATGTTGCTTTTGGCTTGTAAATTATGGGTTTATTTTGCAGGTTAGGTTTGGAAAACAAAACAAAAGCATACGTTTCTTTGTTTTTCCTAACCTGCCCTGCAAAATAAACCCATGATTACGTACAAGCAAATAGCAACATAAGACTGGGCCTGGATATAACCGGAAAGTACCGTTCATAGTGCACTATTGTGCTGTTTAATAACTGAAATAAAAAAACAACCTTTATTAAACTGTGTGTTAATAAATATTTATAATAAAAACCAAGTGGAATCCGGTTATTATAATCACGGACATTGTTATCAATCGGATATTGTTACCATAATCAGTCGGCCCCACCCAACACACCGTTTAATGTTTTATCATCTATTGTTATCAAAAAGCACCAGCCCCCAAGTGTTCTTAACAACCGCTTCCACTGTATATAAATAAAATAATGTATATATATAAAAACAGACGATATATAATACGTTACGGTAATTAATACCACATTAAACTCGGGGCACTGAAGTTGTTGGCAATTTTTTTTTTGGTGTATAAACATGCTTATATGACGACTCGAAAGATTTCCAATAACAAATGACCGATTTTGAATTAATATAATATATTTTTTCCTGTTTTGTAGCAAGTGAAACAACAAAGGGACAAACTGAAACAATACCAAAAGAGGATCCATGTCAATTTAGAAAAGGAACGTGAAATCGCTAGAAGGTTGCTACGGGAAGGCAAAAAAGAGTTCGTTTGTCTTGCATGCCTTTTGCTTTTTTTAGCATTCGATTTGAATAGTGGAGAACTAAAACAATCTTGTTTTCTTACTTAATTAGAAGGGCCAAGCTGATCCTGAAGAAGAAACGCTACCAGGAGCAAATTCTCACTCGAACGGATGGCCAACTCGAAAATCTGGAACAGCTTGTAAGATTTTCAAGCAGTTTTAAGACTAACACGGTGGTGGTTCCAAAATCTACGTCGAAACGCAATGTTTCAATATGACCAAATACGGTTTTCGTATTTCATCTGTGATACTGAATGAATGAAAATTTGGAATCGTAGCTTTTTAGGCATGCGAGAGATTATTGTTAATGTATGTCTGCTTTTCCATGTTACGAGACCAATGACGTGAACTAAAATGTTGGGTCGTTATTATCATGGAAAATGATATTGTTGATGTTATTTTTTTACTTTGTTAATGAAAAATAAACGCTGAGTTATGAACCCTCTGAGATTACTTCCGCCTAAAGTACTTGATTACCATTTATGTTTTAACTAGAATAAAACGGTCCTTAATGATGGGGAATTTGTTCTCCGTATATCAATTAGTTTTTTGAAATTTACCTGGTTGAGTCTCACACCCGTCAATAATGACAGGGAAATTCTCTGTTGAGGACTGTATCATGTGATGCTGATCGACCATTGGCTATTTAGGTGAGCACAACCACCATTGCTAATTGTTACAAAAAGATAAGTTCTGCAAAGACTGTCTTTTGGTAATTGTTACTGTACTATTTATTGAAAAAAAAAAAAACAATTTTGATTGTTGTGTACAATATTAACGCTCACAGGTTATTTAATTAGCTTGGTGCGAGATTTGAGGTATAGCGCCAAGGACCAAAGGAAAAATGGATCCTTTTTGGATCAATGATACAAATTAACAGCTTGAGGTTAGAACGAGACATTTGTTTCAAACATACCATAATATAGTACAAAATATTTTATTTAGTTTTGTTTGAATTGCTACAAACAAAAGTATTTTTTGTGAATATTCATCACGTTTGAAGATTGATATAATAAAAAAAAAAAATAGAATGCAAACCATTTCCTTGTTAAGCACGTTAACCAATTGGAATAGTTTTTCGCACTTATTTTATCTATGTTACCTAATATCCAGAAGTTCATATTTATTATTAGTTTCAACACTACTCAGTATACGCTTAGCCATTATTACAGTTAACTTTGTTTTGTAACCCTTTGTAAATTGCGTAATGCTTTTTGGTTTCATAATGTGTTGCTCTACATTTCCTTGGACAACTGTGTGCCACTGTGTACGTTTGAAACTAGTAATTCGAGTTGTTACTTACCCCTAGGTTCATGATATCGAATTTGCACAAGTTGAACTGCAAGTGCTAGAAGGCTTGAAGACTGGTAACCAGGCCCTGAAGAAAATCCACGAGGTAGAGCACATCTGTGTGAAATAAGAATACTCTTATTAAACTGCACTTTTGTCAATCCCATGAGTATGATGAACATTAATGGTGTGTTGACAAATTATTGTTAATGCTTGAAACATTTAAAGGTGCTGACAGTGGAAGAAGTTGAAAAAATTCTTGATGAAACGCAAGAAGCTGTTGAAAAACAGCGGGTATGTATATCCATTTTTATTTATTTATCTAACAATTACCGTTCCTAAGAAACGTAAGTTGATACAGTATACAGTGGGAACTGCGCTTTATCTGTTTAATGCTTAAGAATTCAAAGGGTCTTTTGGTTCAATTTAAAACATTCCCATAAGGTTTTAAGTATTTATATTTTGTTGGAGATACTTTTAGTTTACCAGCTTAAAAGTGTGATTTGTTTGTTTTTTCATTGTCCCTCGGAAAACGTTTTCACTGTTGTATTAGTTTTCACTAAAGGGCGATTCTCTCGCTAGAAAACTAAAAAAAATCCCCAATAATTTTGCAGGTTTTTTTTAGCCAAAGAATCACCCTGTATATATTTGTAAACTAAGTTAACATTGTGTTTCAGGAAATCGATTCCTTGATAAGTGGTGCTTTAACTCAGGAAGATGAAGATGCGGTACTGGAAGAGCTCGATGCAATTATCAACGTATGTATGATGATTGTGAATGAGAACATGTGGCATACCGAATGCAACTCAACCGATTGCCTTATTATTATTTTTTTTAGGAACAAATGCCTGCAATTCCTCACGAAGAAGAAGAAATGGAAGGCGAATTAGAATTACCCAACATTCCCCAAGAAGAACTAGGTAAAAATAAGTTGTCAAAATGTCCTTGACTATTAAAATATTTTTGTACTAATTACTTTTTTACGATTTTGTTTTGTTTCAGAAAATGGAAAAGCTAAACGTGTGAAAAAACGGGACAAAGTTGCGCTCGCCGCCTCCTAGCTAAAGTGGACGTTCATATTGAGCTGGTTGTACTTGCCTGCTGTATATTAAATTACCTAAGTGCACTGCTGTGATGTCTTTGGTGCGTTATCGATGCCTTTGTTATGATGACAAAAATTTTAATCTGTGTGTTCAAGTGATTTCATCAATATTAGAAATTTTTCTTTTATATAAATTTCGCTGTTGCTTGACATTGCGTCCTGCATAATTTATTGTGGGGGGAGATTGCAGCGACTGGCTGTTGCAGCAGTTACGTTACGATACTGTATGTTAACATGGCTTATAGCTTATATTGTGAGTCAGCTGTTTTACAATCAAATCATGGAAAGTAATACAGATGCTACTCTACACTTGTTTACAAGATAAGGAATAATATAACATCTTAATTTATAAAGAAAAGAAAAGAAATTATGTTATATATGCATAGGTATGTTTAAATAGGAATACTAATGTGTGTTTGAATTCTTTTGAATACCAGAAATGTTATATTAAAGTATTTTCTCAAAATAATAAGTCTGTGCTTTTTTTATTACACCTGCGCTTTTAGTGTAGTAGAATCAGGTTATTGTTATTATTACAATTGGTCTCAAGACACTGTTTTAATGTTTCTTATCCATTGTTTAATGTTAACAGCTGGCCATTGTTATCAAAAGGCACTATAATAGCCTTAAAGTGATCACAATAATAGAGTTCCACTGTACCATCTTTTTAGTTTTCAGAATTGCACATTCCGTCAGTTTCGTCCAAGAAGAATTAAGTGCCACTTTGTTACTCGTCGTTATATGTTGACATCATTTGTAGAGAAAATAGGTACAGGTTGATACTCACTGATCCGGAAAACTTGGGATCAAAAAATGGCCAGATTAGCATATTTTCCGAACCAGTGAAGTTTAGGGAAAAAACTGTAAATTTAAAAATAATATAAACTAAAGTATTCACTGTAAATTTCAATTGCTAAACCATCGAAGTTTATTCCGGATTAGTGAGGTTCAACCGGTATATCCATTTTATATCACGCAACAGGCTTTGAAATGGTGTTGCACTGTTGCTTCAAGATTGATTGGCATTGACCTAGAAAAGTAACTGCAGTGCCAATGCTTGTTTTACTGTGGTTGCTATGGCAACAAAGGCTTCAGCCCCAGTCTAGGATTTTATAAAGTAGGATCTATGAATTGTGAAGGTGTCGGACAAAATCTCAATAGACCAAAATCCAATAAAATAAATGAATTAGTTTCACCTGCAAATAAGGGTTGAATTTGTTAGTAATAAAACTATTATTGAATTTTAATCTTTGGTCTGTTGGGATTATGACCTAACCCTTACAGCACTCAACTTTTGTATCGGTTTTTTGATTTAGTTCTATTGCATGTTTAATATCATAGTATAAACATGGTATCAAACTTTTATATACATTAGAAAATATAAAAATGTTGCACTCATCTGCAATTTTTTTATTTCAACAGGGTTTAAAACTTATCCTGCCATATGATCAAGTGTACTCCCCCCCCCCTTGTGTAATTTTGTTTTTGTCAACATACTATTGGAGTAAATTGTAAAAGCAAATTTCATATGGACTATAAAAAAAAAGTAATATCAATAACAGGTTTTGCGCAAAAAAATATATATGTACTGGATTTAATATATTTCTTATAAGCCAAGCTGCGATTAAGTTTTTTTTTATATATATTTTCAAGAACTAATAATTTTTGGTATGAGAATAAAAAAACAAAAAAAAACAAATCTAAGGTCAAGCATGTGTGACCTCCAATTTTCTTCTTCTTTTGAAGTTAATCTCTAGTCTTAAAAGGGCGAATCATAAGAAAATTATACACTTCCAACTAAATAAAGGAAAAAGAATATACACTATATACTGTAGTATGAAAGAATAGCATAAAGTTTTCGTTGTATGTTTGCTTCAATTCGTAGTCATTTTCGAGTGTAATTGGGCATTCTTAAAAAAACAAAAAAAAAACACGTTCGAAATGCTTGCTCGCTTTATAAGCAGTCAATGACATGCGAGTGACACATCCGATTTTATGTAATGTGCCAACTATGGCATCATCGGGGTGAGTGGAGTAAGAAAGTTTTTGGTTAGTAGCTGCTGCTAAATACCAGATGAAAAGCCAAGAAAATGTCCTAATTAAATAATATATATTTCGAAACTATATAGGAGGAAAAACAATCAAGGAAGATTCCTGAACCATCCTGTTTTATTTTTGCTTGCTCGCTGCTGTTAATTTAGCAATCGGATTAATGATGACAAGTAGAGCGATTTTTTCTTTGACCGAGACCTTGGCAAGTAGGCAAGTGGAGCGAGTAGTCTGCTTTTTATTTAGTAACACTAGATTACGTATGCAATATACAAATGAAACACAATAAGATACAACAAAATATACATATAAAACTTCACCTACACTTGAACTGTCTTAATTTATGGTTTGGCAGGGAATTAAATATTTTAGGAAAGTGGCTAATCCAAAAAAAAATAATATTTTTTTAATCCAAAAGGCCTCCTGACAATGCAATTTTATGTATGGCAACTCCAGCAAATTGTAGACAAATGTGACATCAGCATTTTGCCAACCAGTAATCATTGGTTGGGAAGACGCCAACAGTTGTCAATCAATTGCCCGAGATGCCATACCTAAAATAAAATTGAGCGTGTCAGCAGGCCTAAAGAAAACAAAAAAGGCTGAAATACCAAACAAATATGGCAACAAAGATTTAAAAAATACTTGGTAAAAGAGGTTATATCTTGTCTACTGTAATGCAATACTTCTGTAATTCAACGTGCATGTATGCAAATGCTTATCTTATAATGTGTAAATAAATAAATACCTGTACATGAGAAATACTTTTTAAGGATATAGGTTATAGTTTCACTTTATGCGATCTTTGATTGAGTTATTCGATTCATGCGAATTTTGAGTGGTTCCATCTTCGATTTCTGCAAGTTTCGAATCATGCGAATCTAAATTAATGAGATCTTTGAGTAATGTAATATTCGAATTTATGCGAGTTTCGAGTGATTCTGTTTTCGATTCCCGCAATTTTTTATTCTACTTGTGCGATTTTTTTTTACATTGATCTTCTGTGGTTTTCAAGTTATACGGGATACGATTGGATTTTATATACAGAATCTAACAATATAATTTGTTTGTTTGTATGTTTATATGTCTGTCACACCGAAATCAGAAAAAAAAAGTTTGCGGGTGCAAATGCAAGGTTATATATTACTCTAAATTATTACTCTCAATATAATATGCTAGAATGACGTCATGTTGCCACGCAACATGATCTAAAATGTTTCCGTCATTGTTGACGGGTATATGGCAAGTTTTGACATAAACGTTTGTAGATGCCAGTATGCGTTCACTTTCCAGCCCACTCACTCATCCACTCACAAACTAACAAAGTCACTCACAAGTGAATTAATTATATAAAGAGGGGTACCCCTATAAAAACTTTTTAAAAGAGAATCTGCAATCAGCTAAAATCTACATCACAACATTAACGATTGAAAAGCTTTAGTCTAAATTTAAAAGCATCAGTTGCCTTTAGGGTTTACAACTACTGTGTAACTACAGAGCTAGATAATTGCATTTGAATTTGCTCATTACATGTGCAACTCCATGGTTCGGTTCATATGAAGTTGGAATGAAGCACGTTTTTACAAACTAAGGCAAATTGCATTTTGCTCCAGCAATTTAACCACTCTTTCAAAAAAACATAAACAAAAAACAAAAACAAAAAACGAAAAATCCCTTTTGAAGAGGCAACGAGTTATCTAGTATGTGAGACTAGATGTCATCTCAAATGTTTTGTTTCGTGACACTTGATTTCACAGTTTCCCATTAGATATGCATGAATTCAGTGACAAACAAGTTTCTCGGGTCATTTTTGCAACTAAACTATATATTGCAACTACTAGACTGGCAAATCAACCTACTTCTGTCACCTTAAAAGTGCCACTTTTGTGTTAGTTGTTTCCTTCTTTGAAAGGAAGTCGAGAAGAATAAATTACGTATATAAATATATAAAACAAATTTTTTTTTGTGCTTTCTCACAATTACATAATAGCCAAATCCAACACACAGTTCGTGATATAATAATTCAAACATCTCAAAAAATAAATGGAACAGTAGTTCAAATACAAACATTTTTTTTTCTTCATGAAAAGCAGTGTACGTATTCCGAGATTATGATTATTTAATAGAGAAACCCATTAAAACAGGTAATAGCTCTTGTAATCGCATTTGATGTTCCTCGGATTGAAATAAAATAAGACGAGACCATCTTAATTTTTAACCAATTTCTTTTTTGTTCAACTATTGTTGTTATTCTCGACTTACAACACGATAACAAATGTAACATCAAAATTTTTGTAAACTTAATAACGACTATACTTTTTTTTTTTTAATCTGAGACGAAGGCGACCGTTACGGTCAACTGAACCTAAGTACTAAAAGAATACCTAACCTATTTACTACTCTACCACAACCAAAAATAATTTCAATTGGATAAGACAAACGATGACAGTTATTACTACTTAATTAATTAATTAATTATTCATTCATTATTAACACAATACTTGTCTCAATATTAGAATGTCCTATTTGTGTCACCAAATTCTCTTTGTATACAAACACACGTTTGATTGGAAAACAAAAGTGTCACCATTCAAAAGTAATGTAGGGAAATGGTTTGAAGAAACAGGTGCTCTTAAAAAGTAGAAAAGTCTCAAATTGTCTGGTCTAATTTTAACCACAGATGTTTCTCATCAAAACAAAGCAGGCAACCCATATAAACACTGGCTTCTTTTTGGAGCTAGCACAGGGTGAAGTCACCCCTTTACTGTCCAGAGAGGACAGTTTTCTGAATTCATGTTTAGGCTTACATCTGAACTTATTGCTTTGTTTTGATGCATTAGCATTCGTGGTTAAAATTTGGCCAGACCTTTTAAGAACACCCTGTAGTATTTGAATAAATTAACCTTATCAATGTGATTACTAAAAAATTAAGTTAACTTTTTTGGAACATTTCATGCAGACATTAAAAAAAACAAAAGCTAGAGAATTTGACTCCCAGCAGTTTTTTGTACAGACGTGGGTGTGTTCCACGAATATCAATATTTAGTTATTCACCCACCCAACTAAATGTTGATCACGTTTTTTTGATCAATTATTATTATTTATCATACACATCAACAGACTAAGGCAATACTAAAGTCGGACTATAATCTATGAAGAATTTCTTTGCCGTTGCTGAAATTGACTACTGTAAACTTTTGTTTAATCGGACATTTCATGAAAAATTAAACGATTTAAACTTAAAACTGTTACTTTTATCTAAAAAGCTAAATAATTTGACTCAAGAGTCTCAAAAATTTTTTAAGTGGATGTTATACCATACTAATCCAACTAAATGCCAATCACGTTTTAGTTAGCATATCAGCAGACTAAGGCACTACTAGAACCGATAAATTTATGTTAACTTAATTCTTCACTGCTGCCGAATGAAATTGACTAAGCATTTTGTTTAATTAGGCATTTCATATACTGTAGTGTTAAACAATTGAAACTTTTATTTGAAAACCTAAACAATTTGACTTCCAATAGTTTTTTAATAGCATGTGGATGCTTTTCCATGATTATCAGCAAGCCAACTGAATGCTGGTCACGTTTTTTGTTCGATGAGACGCTATTGTTTAGTGCCCTTATCAGACTACGGCAATGCCAGAACCCAACCCAGAGTACACTAAAAACTCGATTATCCATATTCGAATAGCTTTTATGCGAAATTCCGATTTATCCGAATTAAGTGAAATAACTTATGTTATTTCAATATAAAAGAGTAATCGCGGAGTTTACGTTGCTAAGTGACAGCAATGCCACTTTGATATGCAGCAGCCCAGCTAAATAATATAAGCTTAGTTAAAAGAACAAAATAATCATTAATCATACAACATGTTAGTTTTTTTTAATTTTTTTAACTAATTTAACCAGATCTCCATACCCATAAACATTAATGGATTACTACCATTTCGCAACGTAAACTCTGAGATAACCTAAAGATCGATGCAACATTATCGAAAAATCATTGACATTAGCAATTGCTATGGATAATATATAATTGTAAGCTAATACTGTACATACACATTATGTTTATTAAACGTTCAGTTTTTTTTTATTTGTACAACATGGTTTACTTTTTTTTTTAAATACCAAAGCGGGCATACTACATTGAAATTACGGCATTGTCCGAATTTTCGTTTATCAGAAATAGACTTGGTCCCACCATCACATTCGGATAATCGAGTTTGTAGTGTATCGTCTAAAAACGAATTCCTCGCCACTTTTCACTTCACAAATTGTGGGATGCACATGCAGTAGTGCCGTAAGTGCGTTTCTCTTCCTCGCTCAGCCGCTTCTTGTTCAGAGGTCAGTGGACAGCGCGTGGCTTGCTATTGGGCCGCAGGCTCATGCAGGGCGGGATGTGTTTGGCACCGGTCACTCCACCGCGAAAGTCATCGTCAACATCTACCTTCAACTGCAAACCACAACAACAACAACAACGCTGTTCAATAGTCATCTCCAACCCAACAACACGTTCTCCATGTCTCGCACTCTCATCACAGCATGTAAATAACTGGGAGTTTTCACGATGATGATCTTGTCAACAATGTTGACCTGAGTTAGGATGTACCAAGGTTGCACTTCCTGTGGATTATTCGCACACATCCGCAGACTGAACTTCACCGGTAAGTATTTGCTAGATCAATTTTTTTGGTGCAGATTATAGCGCATGGTGTATTGCGGATGTTTGTCATCTGATGTAACTTCAAAAGTGTTTTTGTTTTAAACGCTTTTAAGAGCGCAGCCAGTTTTAATATACTAAATGAATCGCTTGGTAGACGAGAATTTCTTTCGAGCGTTTTGATGTGCTAAAAATACTATATAGGATACTTTAATGGAGTTCTGAAACCCGTTCTCATTTATTGGACAGAAATCATTTCGTCAAACCTGTTAGGCTACCGAGATAGAAATATATATTGGGTTGCAACTTTCTGCTGTCCTTAAAAACAACTGTGAAGTTTATTTTCCATTTTTTTTGTCCTAAACCCAGGTCACCCATCTTTATATGGATACATCAGCTCCACATGGAAGTCAAGATTCACTCATCAAAGAAAGAAAAAAAGAGTTGAAATCTAAATCAGTTCCTGTCGAGTAACCGAACTGTGAAATTGAGTGGAACGTGCTAGAGAAGAATTTCCAAGTGACACAGTACGTGAGGCACCCAACCATCTTCAATCACTCTTTTTGAAATCACAAATCTTGGAGAACTGCATTCTCCAAAAAACCGCAAAAAAACAAAAAAACAACTCTTCATCCTCAAGAGACCCAAACAAAATGAGTTTCTGACACCGTGAAATGCCAATATCTTAAAACCATGTCGGGTCGTAGTTCAACAGACACTTTATTGTCGGGTTCCTTCACGTGCTGGCCACCACCCGATATCACAACAGTTCCCCATATAAATCCAACTACTACTTCAGCAGTTCCATCGCATGTGACCTTCGGTGCGGGTTTGGCCAAATTGGTGGTAGGACTTTTATGTGCTGTTTTGGCAGGTATGGCTCTGATGGTCGATGCTGACTTGGCATCCGTAGGTGGAGGCTTTTGGGCAGGTGCCTTGGCTGCCCTTACCGGTGCCCTAGGAGTGGCAACTGGTCGTCAAAATCACTCAGAAGCGTCCAAAGTATATACGCCTCACCCTGCGAAACCCAATTCCAAAGGAGTGGCATTGGTTTGCCTAGGAGTTATTTCCCTGGCAGCTTCAGGATTGCTCGTGGTGTTGTCGGGAACGGGTCTGGCCCACGATGCCACCGAAAGGTGGCCGGACCGATCGAGCAGAGAACCGGCCATTGCTGTTAATGCCGTTTTACTCACTCTGGCCACTGTGGACTGTGTTGCGTCCATATTCACATTGGCCGCTGCACTGCGTTTGACATGTGGACCTCGAAGTGCAGATGCGACTGCTGAAAGATCGTCGCGGTTAAGACAATGGTTGAAAGCACAGCGACTGTTACTGCTGCAGACACCCGGTGATGGCAACAATGCAGTACTTGTAAGTTAATTTTAACTTTTTCACCAAAATTGTTGGCATTTGGAAAAAAGTAGTCACGATAAATATAAAAAATAAATCAATTTACAAAAAAAAAAATCCGTAAAATGACATCAAAATACGACCCCCCCCCCCATACTAGTAGTAATTTGCATATCGTAGTACAGTACAGTATTACATACGTCGAACCTCTTTCAACCGCCTCACTTGGTGCTCGACAAAGTTTGTGTGATGACCGAGGGTGGCGATTTAAACAGGTGATTTAAAGTGTGGGAAGAAGATTTGTTCTGTTTTTTACAGTAGTGGCAAAGAGAAGAGGTGGCGGTTTTAAGAGGAGAGGGGGGGGGGTGTTTTAACGAGGTACGACTGTAATCAATTAATTAATTGAAGGGCCTGGTGTAAAAGAGTGTTAAGTGAACAATTTAAAGAAAATCAAGATCTGAACTTCCATTGCTATCTATGGGCTACTTCTTGCACTAGAAAAAAATCTTTATAATATCTTTATACATTATTGTTGTTTTGCTCAAAATTATGCGTTAAGAAGGTATAATTTACACCTAACACATTCGAAAATGCTTCTAAGTCATTTTTGACAAAAAAATGTTACTTAACACCCTTTTACACCAGGCCCTTCAATTATATGTTCTACAAGTTTTGTGTATTTTTATTAGCATCCATTTGGCCACGATCCTAACCTAACCAAACTAATCTAACTAACCCAACTATTTTTATGCATGTACTGTATATTCGATTCGCGATTAAACGATTGTTGCCAAATGGATGTGGCCAAATGATTGCGATTAAAACACCCTACACCGTTCTACAATATGGTTATGTAATTCTTGTTGGGGTTTGTAAAGACCAATTAGGATTATGCAAAACAATAAACAAGTAGATTAAATATTAAATTAGTACTAAATATCAGTACTAAATTTTATGCACTATGTCCGAGTTCTCCAAAAATATTTATTACACACCATATATGAATAACATATCTATTAATAAATTAATTTCACACAAATGCCAGCTAATCTAGCCAACAGAGGTTTTAATGTAAAGGAGTGCAACAGTGCATTGAACAGCTTATCCATACCCTGTTTGTCGAAAAGAATTTTAGGAATTCATTTTAATTTGAGGCTCACCTAAAATTAATTAATTTTCCAACCCGTGTCGCATTTCCTACATACAGTATCTAAACTTTTCTGACATTTCCTATTTTACGCTTTATAGTACAAGTTTATTAAAAACAATAGTGTCAAGAAATGTTTAAAATAACTCAGGTCTGCGTTATAGGACCAGCTGTATTCTATAATAGACCATTAATAAAACACCTCCAGAGCCTGTTGCAGCAGCAACTCTTTTTGTACCATTTACACTACTACGCGCGCGTATAATAGCAGTAAGTAGCTTAGTAGTAATCCAAATTCATTCATAGGATGAGCACTGCTGAGTGAGCATTAGAGATTGTATAAGTATTTTGCCAATCTGTACCGACACGCATTAAAATAATACAAAAACATAAAAGATACTCCACAACATTGATAACATCACATTTCGTTTTTATAAAATGGATACGAAAGCTTACTTTTCAGTCAAGTGTTTCGATTCTACGTAATGCACTTTTTGCATATAAAAAAACAGCTTACATTGAAGGAATGTCACATCCAATGATTATAGAGCACAATAGCACCAAAAAAAAAATCATATGAGAAAAAAAAGAAAATTCCTTATATAAGAGCTTATTTTAATCTTGTGTGGAGCATGACTGAGTACACAAATTTCAGTGAAATGTCATTATTTATGTACCATTCATTACATTTCAAACTTTTAAGACTGAAATTTGTGACACTTCCCTGTACAGTAGGAAATTTATGACATTGATGACTTGTTACCCACCAACCCATTCGTACAGTGAGTCAGGTTCCACACCACATCGTAAAAGCCCAAAAAAATACAGTATGATTAGAGTGACCATAGAGCCTTTATTTCAAAGGACAGTCCGTATTTCATCGTGCTGTCGTCTACTTCTTCGATTTTGTCCTCTATTGTCCTTTATTTTATTTTCTCGTGATTACTGTGAGGTGTTGAGCGAATCAGAAAAAAATTCCTACGCTTTATATTAGCTTCACTTGTGAGTGAGCATAAAGCGAGAATCGCATGGATCGAATTCGCATAAATCCAAAATGGAATTACACAAAACATAAATCGAATATCGAATTACTCAAAAGATTGCATTGATTCGCATAATCGAAATTCGAATGAATCGTATCTTTCAGTAATCTGAAATGGAACTACAGTCTTCAAACTCGCATAAATCGAATATTTAATTAATCAAAAAAAATCGCAAAAAACGAATAGGTCGAAATAGCAAAACACGTGTTGAATGTTTCGGTTAATTGAAACGGGGGAAAAGAGTCTAATCATTGAAAATCAAGACGACGTTTGTACAGGTTGAATCTCACTAATCCATAACACTTGGGACCAAAAAAATGTCTAGATTAGCGGATTTTACGAACCAGTAAAACTTAGGAAAAAATGACAAAATAAACTCTAAACTTAAAAATCATGAACTAAAGTATGGTACCTAAAGGATAGTCACTTTACTTTTACTGTAAATTAACAATTATGATCCATAATTGAAAAAATTCCCATAAATTGAAAAATTATGAACCAAAGTTCAGCATTCACCGTATATTTAACTTTAAATTCTCATTGCCCAACCATCCAAGCTATTGCCGGATTAGTGAGGTGCAACCTGTACTATAACTTGGATTAGCATTGTAGCCACAGCTAACACGGCATTTAAATATTTCAAGCAAGACCATTCCCACATTATGGAAACAAGTTACTAATGATTAGCAAATACAATTTGTGTACCTCACCATAATGATGCAATTGTTCTCACATTCTGCTTCCTTGTTCCGTTGATGCTAAATAATTGCATACTGATATACACCTGAAATAAAGCACAAAAAATAAGTACATTCCAGTTACTAGTGGTTATGATTTGAGTCATTTTCCAGTAAAGAACTCAAATTAAACCCTTCAAATTAAGTGATGGAGAAAAACAAACATGCAATTAGAAACACCACAGATGGAGAAAAAAAAATAATAATAATCAGAGGATAGAATCATATGAATTCACAGGAAATTAAATAAAGACAATATAAGGTAACATTTCTATTTCCTATAGAAAAATTAAAGTTGTGTGTGATGTGCAAGAACAATGAGACAGTGTTGCGTCTTTTTCCATTCCAAATGGTGTCTTATTTTTAAGAATCAATAACTTCCGTTCTATTGTAGATCAACATTCACTGACCTTACCGCTTTATCAACTATGGTATTTATTTGTTATTTTTTCTCTCTCTCTAACTATCATACTAACTATGAAATATAACACACGACCTCATTCATTACAAAACAAAATTCTCACTTCTTTTGTACTGTTTAAACAAAAGCAACGATTCAAATATTTACAATTCATTTGAAAAAATGTCTTACTCCACCCAAAGCTGGCAATACCTCAGCATCAAATGGGTTACCATACATAAGATACAAAAGTAAAAATTAATGGTTATTTCACATTGTCCATTTTTCAAAATGTGAAATTGATAAAATGTTAATATTAATAATACCATCAATGCATACGTAGATCCAAGAAATGCCAAGGATGGTTTATGCAATGTAGTCCTACGCAAATAACATTGGAATGCAGATAACATTAAGTCTAGGTCTAGTTTTTATACTCTTTATATTAGCTTCACTTGTGAGTGAGCTGGGATTGAATGTACACTGCCATCTACAGTCGTTTATGAAAATATACTGTATAATCTACTAATGTACCAAACACGCATAAAACGAGAACCACGTAAATTCCTTCACATAAATAAAAAACCGCATAAATCCAAAAAATTGCATTATAAATATAAATAAAAATCGAAACTTGCATAAATAAAAAAATGGAATTACTCAAAACATGCATAAATTGAATATCGAATTACTGAAAAATTGCATAAAATTGAATTCGCATAAATCAAAATTTGAATAAATCGAAACTTGCATAAAATTGAATATCATATTTCACTGATAGATTGCATGCATTTCAATTAGCATGAATTGAAATGAAACATTATTCTATAAAATGCCTAGATTCTACACATTGCCGGTAACATTTATAATGAAATAATTTTAATACTGTAGGTGGTTTGCATGTTCAATTTTTTTCTACACATTGCACATGCTTTTTTTTTCCCCCATCATAATATTCATATACGATAATCATAAACGTGCCACCCTACAAATTTGCATCAAATGAAAAGCGAAATTGATATTTTCAATAAACATTAAAGAAGTTTTGACACTCTAGGTTCATTGCATATTCAATTGACAACGCTGTTTCAACACCTAACCTGGTTTGATTTAGTCACATACTTGCCAGTGGAAGTAGCTATATTTGTAGTTTTGTACAATGTTGAAAAAAAAAATTACAATACAAAAAAAACAAAACAAAAATAAATAATAACGGATGCATGAACTAATAAAATTGCAGAATAAAATTACCTGAGTCAGAAGTGACCCAAGGATGACAAGGTCAAGCAACTTGTGCCTGTGCTTGTTTTGTTTTTTATTTCAAAAGTAAATTCACAGGTGAACTACAAACTAAAAATGGCTATATAATTGACTAACAATAACTTTAAATTGACGAATGTGTACAAAAGATTTTTTTGTGTCACAATACCGGTACTTTGATTTTTCATCGAAAAGATATATAAAGTGTGGCTATTCCAAGTCAAAATCCTTTGTAAACTTTTCGTGAACTTTCAATTTTAATCTGCAATTTCATAATTCCATTGTTCAGCTATAATATTTCTGAAACTGTAGTAAATGCCACAAAAAAAAAATTAATCTGTGAAAACTTTTTCCTTTTATGTGAAAACGAAAATTTCAACTATAAAAAAATAATAATAATAATTAAAAAAACTAAAAGTTTTAATCTAAAAGTCTATTTAATGTAATAAATAATGTACATATGTACCATTCTGCTCAATTTTTATTTGCATGGGAAAACAGCATGGTTTATAAGCTTTTTATCAAGGCTTATATTTCAACCACATTGTGAGTACAGTAAACTCTCACTTATCTGCAATTGTGGTTTCTCTCAATTTGCAGATTAACCTCACACCTGTGTGGTTTCTACATTAATTAAATGGTTTACCAAAGTTTAAATTTACCAAATAAATGATCTAAAAAATCGATATTAGGACAGAGTGTGTAATCTCTTATTGTCTAAAGTCAACTTCCACCATCATTAGCACATATAATAGAAAGTCTACTGTTTATTAAGTGCATGACATTAATTGAAGGGCCTGGTGTAAAAGGGTTTTTTCAGTGACATTTTTGTAAAAAAAAAATGACCTAGAAGCATTTTCGAATGTGTTGGGTGCAATTCTAAATTCATAATTTTGAGCAAAACAACAATCAATATATGCAAAGATATTTGCAAGAAGTGTGTAGTAGCCCATAGACAACAAGGCACGTTCAGATCTTTAAATGTGTTTTCCTCAAAATTGTAAAAATGTTACTTAGCACTTTTTTCACACCACATCCTTCAATTAATACATTTTGCCAAAAAAGTATTATTGGATCAGCCCCACTTGTGGCCCTACTTGTTTGGGGTTTGGGTTCAATATTACCAGAAAACGAAAGTTCAGTGAATCTACAAATGTTAAATTCTAACATTGAATTACTTTTTCGTGAAAAAAAAGAACCACAAACAAAACAAATTTACATGTTGGACAGTTTTTACAATTAAGTTAAAAAATATAAAATTAAATAATAATAAAATAAAAAAAACTGTTAATTTAGCAAATACTAAATAATGCATTTCTTTACTAAATGCACAAAGTGATAAAAAATGCGCATAGAATTACCTGTCACACTTTTAATGTAGCACAGTAATAAATTAAATACTACTATGACTTGCAATTAAACTGCACTATATGCAGGGTTACTGTTCATTCACAACGTTTTAACAACAGAGTTTAAGTTGGTTTTTTTAGTACATACTAAAAGAAGACCCAAAGTTCATAAAAACGGTTACACTGTTCTTTACTGGTCCATCAATTTTAACTTTAGCCTAAAATAGTGTCATCATCATGTTGTTTGCATTGGTTTAAAGCTGGCAATGACTGACATTGAAAAATTGACTTTGCTTCTGGCTGTGGGTTACAACATGTCTATGTCACCCACCTGTGTATATGGAAGTAGGCTAAAAGGTGAGCAGACAGTAATCGAGACGATTCGACAAGTTTAAAATAACCTCCCGTCGGTTTTTGTTTGATCACGTTATATTTGAAACGAGGACGCGAATCGAACGGTTCAAAATCCTTCATTTTCATGTGAAGATTAAACGGGTCAAACGATCGCATCAACGTCAAGCTGATTATCTTGATAAACCACCAAGCCTGATTTGCGCGGCTGGAAACATTGTTTGTAATTAATCTTTTGTTTGTTTCGACAGAAACCTTTCCAACCGATGCCTCATCCAGTCGTGTACACACTAGGACCACCGCCGACTTCTCCGCCTTCGGTTAAATCTCAACATTGTCTCGCTCAAGTAAGCATGATGATTGAACTGGAAAAATCTTCTCGGATTAACGTTAATAAGATTTGCAAAAATAAGTGATGATACTAATTCTTTTCAATTTATTTTTTTGACCACTTCTTCTTCCAAAGCAATCCAGCGCTGGAACTCAGCGTACGAGGGTCAAACCAGCACCGGAAATTTCCGATGTCTACTGTCCACATTTGCATTGGAAAGGCATTTCAACGGAACTTACAGGAACCCCACAATCCATGTGCGACTATCACAGATACCATCAACATCAACACAACCATCATCCCAAAACACGCGATTTTCCACCCAAATCGCTACCATATTCACCAAAATAAAAACATTTATATTAATAGCTAGGGTTATTATTATTAAAACGTTAAACTCGTCTATTCACATTTCAAAAGAATCGTTTACTTTCATTCTATGATGGGACAGCACTAAAATCAGAAGTGACAACAACAACCTGTTGCTCACTATATTACACCTCACGTTACCACTTACATAATAATAATAATAACAGAGAATAATATTCGCCAAATACTGACTGTTCACTTAAGGAGCATAAATTAACACTTTAATACCTAGTTTGAAGTATCCAACGATGATATAAAACTTCGTAACTTTGCTGTAAATCTTTTGTACGTAGTAGGCAGGCATGACAGCAACTTTTTCAAAAAGTTCTTCTGCCAAGCTCTGAAGCTCTCCGATTGGACGCTCAGCATCACGTGATCAGCGCTATTCAATGGACGTCTTTTAGGCGCCAATTTTGAAAATTAATTTCTGTACACGTGAAAATTATGAATTATGAAAATAAAATGTTTAAAAAGTAAAGTTTCCGGTTTTTCCCCACTTCTTTCCATTCTTATAGCTATTAGGATATGAAAATATATGTATATTTTACCGGCAGTGTATACAATGTTAGCCTCTTTCGACAAAGTATGAAATTAGCATTGGAATAGTTAATTTACGTTTATGCAAGAGTTTAGATTTAGCTTTAAATTTAGTTGAGTGGAAACAAGATTATATAAAAACCAGTCTATAACAGAAAGACATTGAGCTGCCTACAATTTGCACTTTCAAACTTTTTGGAGCAAGAATATAGAACGCGACTATTGTAAATCTGAATTTTTTTTGTGATTTCTTTCTTTTTGTCACTTCACTTCCTGGTTGTTTCACTTCCAAAACAATGGAAAAGATACTGATCTTTGGAAAATGGACGTAAATGCACTTAGTTAAGATTTTTTTGCAAAACTTGTTCATTTTCCTTCCATAAACATACAGTTGACATAGAAAAAAAAAATTTTAATCTTAAATTTGAAGGTGCCACAAATTTTTGTCCATATTCTCAAAACTAGTTACACCGTTATTCCACTCAACTCCTCAATTTTATTTTAGAGAAAATTATAACTATTCCTAAACAGTTCCATTAAAAGTTGTTATTTCATGCACCGCCAAAAGCGGCTATGCATTGTATACAATCCTGGATTTTATAGATTGCCGGCGCCAGTAACATTACAATTTGAAGAAAAAAAAAATAACACAAAACTGTTAAAGTTTAAAATACTTTTGTATTGTTAAATATATATTACTGTACAAATCAATCCACAAGTTTCTGTAAATAAAGAAAATAAAATGTTAGTGGTAATGGTATTTTACAGTGTGTAAGCTTTTATAAACAAGTTTTTTTTAATATTACACAAAAATATCATCAGCTTTTATGACTTAATTTTTGAAAAATAACATTTCATGTGTAAGGCACTCCAATACATATAAAGTATACAGTGTTGGTATTACGTCTCCATATTATGGAATGGAAATTATAAATTGGATCCCAAAAACTTCACCTATTAGAATCTACGTTACAAAAAAAAAAATAATTAATAATAAAATATTTGACAAAAAAAAATAATGAGTAAATCTTAAATAACGTGCATGAAAAACGAGTGAAAACGCGATCAACTGTAATAGTATGCGGTGGGCTCGGTAAATGAATGCTTTACACGCACATGAAACAAAAATGCCTACAAAGTACACAAAACAACTTATTCGTAAAGTAACATTTACAAAAGAAAACTATTTGTCATCTACTAGTAACAAACTAAGATTATACTTAAACTGCAAGTAACATCAACAGCTATAAATTAATGGAACCTTTTGTTCATTCATTTTCAAAAAATAATAATAATAACCGGTGTTTTGTTTTTTACAGCGTGGAAGTATTATTCTGGATAAATATTTTTGTACAAAACAATTAACGCTATTTACATGTTAAGTAATAACAAATTGCACTAGTAGTTTGAATATCATATTGCAGTAATTTGCTAATGCAAGATTGGCGAAAACATTTAGTAAACGTTTCTTTATCAAAAAAAACAAACAAACAAAAATGACTTTGTAACAAGGTACTTATTGTTAGTACAGTGTGGTTTGCAATAGTTCAGTTAGTTCATGTAAATAATTTTACCATACTGCAATAAACTTAGATTCTGTCGAAAGGCAATCTGCGAGATAATCCACGTTTCATAAAACAAAATAGTTTTAAAATATAAAACCTGAGGTAGAAACTACAAAACACTTTTTTTTCTCGCCATTAACGCAAAAAAGTCCAAAATCTGTTCCCGTGGATACGTGATATACTGACGTTCGCTCGTCATTCGTTAGTTCTTCATAGGTGTGGAATAACGCCGAGCTGGACTGCCGACTGATTGGAGGCGACTTCGAAAAATGGATGGAGAAAAGAGATCGGACTTGCTGAGACCAGGACAACTTGGTGAGCGAATCAACTCTGCAATACAAAAAAAAATATATTTCAAATTAATAATTTCAACATAAACCTAATAAAACCAGCAGTTAACCCGTGCTGCGGTATGGGGGGTATGATATAAGGGTTCTGGATTAGTAATACAAACTCTAGATTCATAACTACAAAATTATCATATTTGTACTTTTTACGTTTACAACCATTCAACTCCATCTAGTGGCAGAATGTTACTTTTTACGTTTACAACCAAACAACTCCATCTAGTGGCAGGATGTACAATTACGGAAAAGCGTTTATGACACACACATCAACAGATCTGAGTAATTATTATCATTCCATCAGTATACATTTTGAAGGAAACCAGTACTAACCAGGAAAAATTCTTTGTGATTTTTCTTCAGAACCTGCCAAATACTTGTTGAAATGTTCGTCTTGGCTGTATGGATGACACACACTAGAATCTAGTGAATGAACAAACTGAATTAAAAAATGGTTCACATGTTTGTATAGTACCGTTAACGTGCAACTATGTTTTTTTTCTTCAAAATTTGTATGTGTTTATCGACAATGTATAGAACCCAGGCGTTCTATAGACTGCCTAGCCTTGTTTGGTAAAGTATAAAATCAGCATTGGAATAGATACATGAAGCAAGAATTTAAGTTAAGAGTTTAAATTTGGACAAAAAAAAATGTGTAGGCTTACAAAAAATGTTGTCAACTAACTTAAACTAACGTAAATAATTGTATACAACATATTATTTCATACTTTACCACAAGGCAAAGGCATTCTGCCTTTTATACAATGTCGGGAATACGCATTAAATTAACATGTCAAATGAAACATATATGTTGTATCAAAGTCTGTTTTTCAAGGAGAGTATGATAATACCAAGTACCAATGTAATACAGACATTTCAATTTTAATAGTTACAATACTAGTGAAACATCATTGACATAACAGAACACTGAATTGGTTCGTTTTAAACCGTAGTAAACTAACTCACGATTTTTAGTGCTTCCGAGTTAGTGCATGAAATATGATCACTAAGGAGTGATCTCGTCATAGATTAAAAATTATATCGCTGGACCAATTAGAGAGAGTTACACGGCACTATGAACCAATTAGAATAGCATGCAACTCTATGGGCAAACCATGTAAAAAATCATCGTTTTCTGAAATTGACTTAGTTACGATTCATTGTGAAAAACATTTTTTTGGTACTTTTCGATTAAATGCTCCACCTCTCCAATGTTGCTACTTGCTTGTACTTGGTTATGGGTTGATTTGGCAAGTTAGGTTGGGGAAAAAATACTTATCATACATTTAATATGTTTTTGTTTTCCCTAATATGCAAAAAAACCCATAACCAATTGCACAAGCAAGTAGTAACAAAAGATAGGTGGGAGCATGTAATTGAAAAGTATATTTCTTAAAAAAATGATTATTTTAATTAGGTTCACTTTTGTCAAATCATTTCTCCCACAAAGAACAAAATATGAGACACCCTATAATTAATCAACTTAAATTTCTCAACCATGCAAAAAAAAAAAATAAAATAAAAATATTTTTAAAAAAGTTTATGTTATTATGTATAAAAACAAATCCAGGAAAAGAGAAGAAAAGGGAAAAATAAAGAAAGCAGTCATCGGACATCCCATCAACCAAAAGCAAGTACGATACATTAGTTTTCAGCCCACACAAAAACAAATGCACAAAAATATAATTTTTAGTATCCAAAGTTAGTGACGCACACATATAAACACATTAAATATACACTAAATATTTACACAAACTATTTGATCGATAATTAAGTGAAACACAAACTTGTTATTTGTTAGAAAACTACCCCACGTTTGGCAATTTTGTTTGATTTTTGAAAGGCTCTAAATATATTTTGTGCTAAAATGCTAGTCTTAAATTTTGTCTCGACAATCGAAGGGTAATATAATGTTAAAAGCCACACCATTTCCAGAAAATGACGTTTTCACATCAAACTGTTCTTCAGTACTGTTTCTAGCTTGTTACTTCATCATTTCCTGGATTTTCCAGAAAATAACAGAGAATTACCTTGTTGCTCAGTATGAAATTTCTGACCAGAAAAACAACTATTCTGAATAATTTCAAAAATGTGGCTTATAGGATTAGATTGCCGGAAGCCCTTCGATTCATAAAGGTTCAAATTTTTGCATAAAAATATTAAAAGTAAGTTTGTTACAAAACATTCAAGATGTCACAAATCAGATGTAACATAACATCCAAGATGATGTCACAAAAAAACCAGTCAAGATGATGTCACAAAAAACAGTCGAAAAAATGTCGCGAAACATCCAAGATATATCGGTAATATAAGCACAAAAAAAACTACGTGAATTGAACAAATATATTCAAAATGCGTAATTTAAACAACATTTCTGATGGGTTAGTATCGAGAATAACTAAAAAATAACAATATTCATTGAAAACTCACTGGTACAGACAGTGTGCTCGAGTTCCAAGCACTTCCAGACACCAAGCACTTCCAAAACTTGACACATGCAAGTTTTGATGTAGCAAGCTGAACAATTTTTTTTTGCACAGCTGTGCTGTCAGCTTCTTGCTAGTTTTCATTGGTTGGGCAAGAAACTGAACTTGTAATGGTTCACAAATTGCTCGAATTGCCACACAAAAAAACATTGCGTGTGACAGGTGGCTTTTAGATATTTCGAGGCAAAGACAGCAAAAAAGTGAGATTTTTAAAGATATGATTTTCAAGAAATAGACAAAGAAGAATTTAATGTTTGTATGCTTTTGTGTGTTAAAAATAAAACTACAAGTCTATAATAATAATCTAAGCTCATGCAATTAGAGAGAACCAATATACCTGAGGCTACTGAAATATCTATCAGCATCATGCATAGTAGTTCTGTGTATTCCACCATGCAGCCATAAAAACCAATCAGCGCAAAGGCAAAATTAGATGATGGTATTCTGCGAAACAGTTCAGCATAAGATCCAAATAATATATTCTAATTTGTTAATCTAATACGACCCTTAAAATGTTAATTTTTTAGTTGCAAATCGGCTATGCGAGTTAAATACCGCAACACCACCAAATTTAGCATCGGATTGAGCAGTGAATCTTAAAAGGGACTCACCTTCGAAGGATAGATTTCCCGAGAGAAAAAAGTGTTCCAAACGATCCCGCAGCGTGCTCACTTCGTCTTCTCGAAGCTGACGCTCGGCTTTGAGCGACTGGTCCAACAAGCGACAGTGTTCGTCTAATTCTCGTTTATGCTGAAAACGCCAAGTAAAACATCTCAAAACCAATTTCTGGCCACTCAAAGTACCTGTAGTACGTCACAAACTACGGTTGATGTCAATTAAAATCTTTCATGTCCTCTTGTCACATGCAATTTGGGGTGCGGCAAGTCGAGAAATTGTGAACCACCGTGAAGTCAGCTTCTCGTCGAACCAACAGAAACCGATTGGGCAAGAAGCTGACGACGCCACAGCTATGCACGAATTACTCGATTTGCCACACCAAGAATTGCATGGGACAGGGAGCCCTGAAATTATGCTTACGTATTTCAATTTTTCCAACTCGTGCCGAAGTTCTTCGACCATTTCTTCTTTGCTGAGCAACTCGTTCTCTTTCAGTTGTAACTTTAACTATTAAAACGTTAAGGCAGCATGTCGTTAGTTCAACCAGATATTCACTTGCTAACTATTTCAAAAAGATAAATGAACATTCGCCAACCTGTAGTGATTTCAAATCGTTGCCTGAATCCGTCGATACAATCGTCTCCAGTCCTTTCTGAATTTCTTCGCTTCGTTGCTCTAAAGCAGCGCGTAGTTGTTTGTTTCTAGTTGTAAGACTAAAAATCTGGAGAGAGAGAGAGAAAAACACAATTCGTTTTCAGAAGATGACAAAAAATAAATTAATACAGGGTGTTCCTGAAAAGGTCTAGTTAAATTTCAATCACAGACACTAACGCATCAAAACAAAGAAAAAGTCACAAAATGCATCCTTTCAATGATTGACTATGAAACACTAGGCCTATGAAAAATTATGTGACTTCACCCTGTGCTATATCTCAGAAGGAAAGCATAGCATCTTGGGTTAAACTTTGACTTGACCTTTATCGGCATTATCTTATTGTCAATGAACGTACCTGAGTATTGGCATCGGCAAGTTGTTGCATGATTGGATCTAGGCGTTCTTCCAACGATGCATTTTCCAAACACTTGATGGAGTACTTTTCAGACAAAGAAAGAATTTCGTCTTTGATCGTCTCCAGCTCTTCTCTGGAAGAACATTATGAACACTTAGAAAGGATATACAAAAAAATGTATTAACAAAACGTAAACAAAAGTGTTCCAAACTATACCCATGTTCCTTATGAATGACGTCCATCTCGTGATTCACGTGCATCTTGTGCAAGAACTCTTCTTTAAATTTGGCGATTTCTCGTTGCAATTCTGCTTCATGAGCCTTTCGCATTGCATCCAAGGCTATTCAAATCACATAAATTGTTTTAATACACATATAGTTAAAAAGAACCAAGACTTAATGAGCGACGTAGCAAGTATTCAATCGATTGAATAATATAATGATAAGCCACACATTTCCCCAAAAAAAAAAAATTTTACATTTTTACATCAAACTTGTCCTTTTGTTTTCTTGTCATTTCCTGGATTTTCCAGAAAATGACAGTTTAATATAGAGATCACCTTAATAAAGTTTCTCATCAGAAATATGGCTCTCCTAAACAATTTTATAAAAATGTGGTTTATCATTATATTGCACCGAAGACCTGCAAATTGTCAACTGGATTCACCTGCAAGAGTTGCCTGTGTTTCTTCAGCCAATGCCTGTTCTTTTTCCACTTGAAGCTGCTCCAGTTCGTGACAGTGTTTTTGTTCCAGTTCGCTGATTATTCTTCGATGAGAGTTCTCCATTGCCATCAAACCTCTTTCACACAAACCCTTTGATAGAAACAATAATGCATCACGCATCATCACACGGTGACTCGTCGTTATAAAATTAGAACAAATCAACAAAACACGGATACAGGTTTCTCCCAACTTATTTGAGACGGGCCAGAGCACTGTTAAAAATCGGGAATTGTCAAAAATGCAGAATTTATGTCAATTTTAGATTGCAATGCCTTTTGGCTGCTGTCGTAAAAACATGACAAATTAGGTCAAAAGAGCAGACCAATGCATCGAATGAATGTGTTATATCTTCGAAATTGAGAAGCTGGGTGGAAAAGCGATGTAAATCCGTTTATGTTGTTATTCCTTAAAATGGATAAATTGAATCGATTTTGACCAGTCTATAGCATAAAGACATTGGGGTTGCCTATAATTCACACTTTCAAACTTTTTTGGAGAAAGAATGTGGAATGCGACTATTGTAAGTATTAATTTTTTTGTGGTTTCTTTCTTTTTGTCGCTTTACTTCCTGGTTGTTTCACTCGCTTTCGAAACAATGAAAAAGATGCCGATCTTTGGAAAAAAACGGCGTAAAAGACTTTTATAAATTAGCGCGATATTTGAAATAACGACGCAATTGCATTTTTAAATTAGCCCGTAACTTGAGGCCTGTCAACTAAAGTTAACAGATTTTTTTACAAAACCTGTTCATTTTCCTTCTATAAATATACAGTTGACAGGAATTTTGTTTAATCTTAAATTTGAAGGTGCCACAAGTTGTTTTTCCCCCTTTTCTCAACAACATTTTTGGAGTTACGAAAAACCGTTTATTCCATCCAACTTCTCAATTGAAAAGGATTTAAAGAGCGGACCGTCAAAATAAGCGAGAGATACCTGTACGGTACTAGCAGATTTCATTAGACCAATGTAATGTTTGTGAAACCAACCAGAACACTTACCCGGAGTTGCTCAATTTCAGCCTGGTAGCGTTGACGAATGCCCTCTTCGTTGATTTTTGTATCAGTTTTCCTCACCACTTCCTGTTCGTACGAGTCTTTCAACGCCTTCAATTCCTGATCGAATTCTTCCTTTTGGAGCATTTGCTTCTTTTCCAATACCGCGTTCCTTTCCTGGAAGGTCAACATTTCTTCCTCGTAGTTTTTTTGCTGGAAAAGAACCAAACACGATGATGCATCGAACAATTACCAAAGTGCTAACTAATACACTGTGGAAATGCTAAAAATAATCAATTTACCATGTCCCGCATTTCTGCTTTAAACTTCACTTCGAGAGCATCCAAATCATGTTCGTGTTTTTCTTCAACCTCTTTCAAAGCTGCGACGTGGTTTTCTTTCGCCGCTTTGATTTCTTCTTGAACTTTGTGGCAATCCGTGCAAGGCTTCTTTTGCGTCGTTGCGGAAGTGGCATCGATGCAAATTGGCATAGTCACCGATCTCTGACCCCTTTGCCTAAAACTACGCTGCAGCCGAGCTTCGTAACTATTGAGAAAATACGACGGTTTCCCATCTGTCGACTTGTCAAGAATATCCTGCACCGACGTGTATCGATTCAAAGACGGTTCGGAACGACGTTTCGTTGCCATCGGAGATATATCCAACGAATCGCCATTTGGCGTTTTCAAGTCTGGTTCAATGTACAGCGTTTCAAGCTCTTTATCAATGACGTCGCTGATTAGTGATATTGTCTCCACGTTGATTTCGGCATCATTCAAACTCTTCGAACATTCCTCGAACGATTGCTTGAAGTAATTCAGATGACCGCTGACGAGAGCGTTCTGAGCAACGAGGTTAACAAATTCTGCAAGTTTAGAAGTGACATTCTCAACATCGACGTTGAAGCTGTCAATCTGTTGCATTTTGTTTAGCGAGACGTAATACGACCTCTGCAGTTCTTTAAGCATGTCGTCCATGTCGGAGGACAGTTGCTTTTTTATCATTTTGAAGCGATCGTTGTTTTTCGCATCGTTGACCGAATTGACTTCCAAGTCGAGCAGCAGTTCGTTTTCGTGGAATCTGGAAAACCGAGACACGACTCTGTGCATTTCGGCCTCTATCAACTTTTGAGAAAGCATGCTCGACATTTTCGCATTGCCAGTTTCCTGCGTACCGTCGTGTTTGGTCGTCTCGTTCAACATCTGCCTGTTCAGGGTCTTGTACGCAAGGGCGTCAGCTAATACCTTAAAACACTCTAATTTGTGTCGCTCCATCAGATCACTAATCGCCTTTTGCTTCGTGTCCATGTCTTCCACCATTTTGTGTACGCACTGGTCGATGCTAGAAATCTCGGACGGCAGGTTTTCCAGATCTTTAGAGTCAGACTTCAACTTGAGCAATCTTAACAGTCTCTTTTCGTGCAACACCATGCGACGATAGCAAACCTTGGCGTCTCGTAACTGAGTGACGCAATCTCTTTGGGTCAATTCTCGGAGTAGATGCGTCATTTTCCCTAAAATTATAGCGTTGCCAAGAATCTTCTCAACCCACATACCATTCGTCACTTTAGCGTTATTACTGGTGCTAAACTGCTTGGACAAGGTTAATTTTTCCTCCCACGACGAATCTCGCTTTTGCAATAAATTATGAAATTTGACGAGCATCTGTCGAACATTTTGTTGGTGGATCGTCGAAGGTGACAAAACGACGTTCTCCATTTCTTTCCTGACCGTCTCCAACACGAGGCAAACTTTGTTCCACTCTTCCGCTAACCCGCATTTGCAAAGCTCCCTGTGTTGTTCGGCCATTCGAGAACATTCATCGATGATCGTTTTGAGGTTCGACGATCCACTGTCTTTCTCCGAAACATCCTTCTCGTTACCATGTTCAGGTACTTTGGGCAACTTCATCACTTGAAGTTTATCCGACGCGTCTTTCACTTTAGATTCCAAACTGTTGATCCTGACTAGAAGTTGTAAAGAATCTGGTGGCGTCGTTGTCGTCATGGGAACTGCCATTTCGTCTAATTGAGCACTGGGCAACTTTTCCGGACGGCCATCCATCGAAAGCACCTCTTCGACGGTCTTCAGTTTCTTCTCCAAATCGCCAACTTTCGTTTCCAATTCCTTGGAGATAGTAAACGCCTCCTTGCCTTTTAAGGAGCTTTTGCGACGTTGTTCTTTGCCTTCCTGGCGTGCCAGCTTTTGTTTCAACTGCCGGTTGGTCTTTTCCGCACTGCTCAGTTTGTTTGTCAGATCTTCGATCCGCAATGTCATCATCGCTATCTGAGCAGAATAATCATCCTCGACGCTTTTGGCTTGTTGCTTCAGTTTGATGCACGAGAGCTCCAGGTCGTCAGATGCTCGATGCGCTTCCTGCAATTCCTTTCTGAGCACTCGGATTTTGTTGGTGGCACGCTGCAGCTTCCTCTCCAAATCATCATCGTTTTCCATTTTGAACGATGTTTCAAAGTCGTTCTCTTGTCGGCGCGTACTCTTATCGTCTTTAGAAGGATCTCTGGCGCCAATCAAAGATAAAGACCTTTGCACAGTTTCACCGCTGCCATCTGGTGGTGTTGACTTTTCTCGCAGCGAAAATCTTTGCAAGTCCGATTTCAAGATTTCGTTTTCTAATTCCTTTTCGTGGAGTAAGCTTTTCAGCGACGCGGCTTGCAAGTCGTGGGACGTGTGGAACACTTCCATTTCCGACATCAAGTTGACAATTTTGCTTTCACTGGTAGCCAAGCGATCTTCTAGCACACGGGTACAGTTTTCACGTTCTCTCATTTTCACAGAACTCGCATCACTTGCTTCAGAATCGACCCTATAAAAACGGAAGAGAAAATCATGACACAATCAACACTCGCAATGGATAAACATATCATCATGCAGTTACTCCCGAGTTCAGATTTTGATTTTGAGTAAACACATCTTACAAGTTGGCAGTAAAGTAAACTGTGCACACCATAGTTTAATTTAGTTTACTTTACTAATGAAACACAGGTCTCATAAACTTAAATACAGTCGAGCCATGGAAGACATACAATGAGTTTAATTGATGAATGTACAACTCACGTTATGGAAAAAATTTGTTGTGTGAACAGCATTTCACCCTATACTAGGTTAACAAGTAGTGAAAAGTGTACTCATTAGGATGTAGTTTAAAATAACTTCTTTTTTCATGTTCCAGTTTACACTATTGTACATACTCATGTAAAATTCAAATCTTTTAGGTTGAAATTTTGAGATCGACTACTAGGGTACATAGATAATATGTTTACTTCTTTTCAGGTGATGACATTCTTGCTCTATAATTTGAGTCCAAAATTTAATCGATAGAAGCCATATAAATCAATAAAAATTATGTTATAAGCAAAGCGTCATGAAAAAGGTGTTATTTACACAAGATGTTGGAAAAAGTTTAAGGCCTCATCAACTGTAGAACAGGAGTTGGGCGGAATAACGGCGTAACTTAAGGCCTGTCAATAAAAGTTAAAATTTTTTTGCAAAACCTGTGCATTTTCCTTCTATAAATAGATAGAAATTTTTTAATCTTAAATTTGAAGGCGCCCCAAGTCTTTGCCCTTTTCCTCAAAACTACATTTTTTTTGAGTTACGCCGTCATTCCACCAAACTCCTCAATTGTACTTGAGAAATATTGCATTAGTATCTACATGAAGTACAACACTATACCCTAAGGCTGAAAGAAAGTATAGGTTGACTTTTATATGCGATCATATATATGAAAAAAAGACTAATTTTGTGGTAAAAAGTCATGCGTCTACTTTCACACGCTATCGAATATTACTCAAGTAGATACAGTAAAAGACGAAAAAGCATTATAATGAATTTTCATCCACGCATATGCATATACATACCTTTGTACTTTCCTGCTGAAGTCTTCGTGAGATTCTTCCAACTTAAGCAGTTCGCTGTTTTTCTTAGCAAGCTCCTCATTTTTCTTCTCAATCTCTTTCACCAAGTCGGTGATCTGGTTCTCGAGCGCCGCTACCTTTCTTTGCAGGTTGCTGATCAAACTTTCATCTTTCGGAACATCTTTCAATGTCGCCCTGGACCGATGCTCGCGTTCCACTCCAACAGAACTGCTAACTTTACGCTGATTGTGTAAATTCTTTTGCACTTGCTCCAGCTGGTTTCGTAGCGTTTCCACCTCGGATTCCAAGCTTTCCACCAGCATCGACTCGGGAACATCGGACGCCACATTTCTGCTTACGTTCTGTAAATATTAATAAACATAATCAACATCAAGTTTTCATTTACAAAATAAAAAAAATAAACGAAATAGAATCGTTTGTACAACACGATAATCACCTCTTTCTGTACCATGTACCTCCTCATCTTGGGAACGTCGACCGAAATAACGTTTTCCCTGTCGCTTCCGGACAAGTCGTCTTTCACAACATCATCCTTGCTATAGGAAAGTTTCGCATCCAGTCTCGTTTTGTCACTTTTTTCGCACGTCGTGCGTGTGCTGGAACGAGTGCGAGCTCTCTCTTTCACCCTCGAAATGGGAGTCCGATTGAGGGGCGGTGAGGGGGGCAAGGCACGAGACGTAGAAGTAGGTTCACCATCTTCGTCCACCCATTCCAAGTAATCTTCCGTCCGTCCAGACGTTTCCGACGCCGTCTTGAATTCATCATCCGATGACAAACCTGACATCGGGGAAGAAAATGAATCCAACGTCGCTTGAGTATGCTCTTCGTTGGTGCAGTCACCTTTTGGTTTCACAATCACTTCCTTCACTGCGTTTTCAACGAGATTCGAGGATGGTCTCAATTCGGCTGTATCTCGAATAGCCTGGATCCAGTTATTGCGAATGCCACAAGTCAGTGCCGATAACATGTACTTCTGCCCATTCTTCAGCTGAATGAAACATTAAAAAAACAAAAGTACATTGAGAACAAAGGCCCATTAAAATAGAGCTACGTGAACTGAAACAAACTGTGCATTTGAATAACAAATTTGCATTTTTATAGTAGTAGTCTCGTGCTGTAGCATGGGATAGTAGGTTAGTAATTTCAAAAGTTTTAATAGGCAACTCTGCTTTATAGCAAAACGATGACACAACCAAGTGCAGTAAACTGCTGGTTTTGATTGACGAAGAAACAAGTTTCATCGACTTAGCCATCAACCAAACAAAAACGTTTTGTTTTAAGATTTAAGTACAACGGGATATAAAATCAAATGACACAAAATGGAAAATACCTGAAGAGTGAAACCATAATTGCGTGATGCTTCTGCTTCTTCCACAGAGTGAATTTCAACCAGCATGACGATCCCTTCGACTTTTTTGTTTTCCTCCGCAAGCAAGTCGGAGTAAAATTTCAGAGCACCTTTCTGTAGTACGAACCAATGTTTTGACCAATCCTATAGTTAGATATGAAAAATATCATAAAATCATCACACCAAAATCTTTGTATCCATTAATAATAATAGTTGAGTCTTGGGCATGGTCCATCTTAATCGCTGTAGGATAGATAAGTTAAGAAACTGTATATTGAATTTGTCAATTATTTCGATTATAATCAGGATATTTTGACCGATCCATCCTTACAGCGATTAAGATGGACCATACTCAAAGGTCAACTAATTAAACTGCTAATTAAAACAACACTAATTATACTCTTTAATTAGTGTACAGTAGTTCAATACACACCTCTTTGTCATTTTGCAACATCAACCACCCTTTCTTGACCTTTAAAAAAATGTAAAATATATCAGATTTGCTACTTTATGTACATATACAGGGTGAGGCAAAAGTCCGGCCACAGCTAAATATCGCAAAAACTATTAGTGATATGAAAATTCTGATGAACCTATTGTAATGTTTATCGGTCATGAATTATCCAGTGATGTTACCGGAAGTGACCTTGGATATAATTTTCAAAGTCATCAATTATTAATTTCTTTAACATGCATCCCACACCTGATATGTGGTTTAGAATGATGAAATTATTCACGAAATAATGCCAAGGCACAAAATAGATCGAAGATCGACTGATAAAAATAGAAGTTACAGGCAAAAAAACTACGGTATTGCAAAAAAGCTAGCAGGGGGCAGCCACAACAAACATAGCCCCACTTGACAACGTATTAGCAAAAAAGCAGTGAAATAGTTTTGGGAACACTTATCAGACTAATGCATTAACACGTACATCAGTTTGACGGGTTTTCCCACAACTTTTTTTACCACTTTTTCGCTTCTTCATTGTCAGGAAGACCATGTTGTTGCAGCTGCTCCTGAGTTTGCTTTTCTGTGACACCGTTCTTCTTTTCCCTATAACTTCCGTTTTTACCGATCGATTTTCGATTTGCTTAATGAATGTGTTGGCATTATTTCGTGAATCTTTTTAAATCACATATAGATATGGGATGCGACATGAATTTTAACGAAGTTAATATTTGGATGACCTTGAAAATGGATTATCAGACCACTTCCAGTAACATCAACCCATGGCTGATATACATTACAATAGTTCAATTGTTCAGAATTTTCATCCACTGATGGTTTTCATGTTATTTAGCTGTGACCAGACTTTTGCCTCACCCTGTATAATAATGTATTAAAGTACACTAACTACTGAAATACACTAACACTAACTAGTGAAAGATGTGATGCTTTTTCACAAGAAAAACTGCTATGGCTACTGTCTAATCCACCGTCGGGGTCACCACGTGTCTATCAAATACACCACGCAATTAATAAACATTCAAGCGACATAAAAAGTGACTTAAAGAAATAGAAATTGACATTACATGCACCAGGTGACTAAATGAGTTATTATCCATCGATGATAGATCGCTCGATTTAGAAGCAGTTTTATAAGATTCGACATTGTTGGTATCTTTATCCGTGGTCAATGGTTTAACATACAAGGTCTGATGTTCGATGTTATCCGACACGGGGATGTAGTAATTTTGGTTGTTATCTAACGTCGGTTTAATATAAGAAGTGTTGAAATCGGTGCTGCCATCATCTTTGTTGCTATCATTTTCCGACAGCTGCCTGGTTATTTCTAAATCTAAATTGAAAAAATAAATAAATCGAAAAATTCAAGTGATCAGTCCATATCATCCATAGTAATCTAACACTCCATTCATTTTTAAACACAAACATTAAAATCTCCATTTTCAAAAACAAACAGCAAAAGAATGCATCCCATTTGCAACCAGCAGCAATAAAATTTTATGATCACCAAAATGTAATAAAAAAGAAATTGTAAAACTTCCTTAATAGCATAGCGAGAGTTGAAAGCCCACTCACTGTGAAATTCAAATCGGACAGAAGCAACAAAAAATAAATAAATAAATAAATAAAAAGTTCTCCATTCGCTTTACTATTTCAATAAAAAACCAAAAAAATGAAAAAATATGACTTACTTTTGTCGTTGTGATACTGCTGTCGAGATGAAAATAAATTGGGATCATCGAGTTCACTATGCAGTTTCGATTTAAACTTATCCAATATTATGATGTCCAAAGAATCGTTAGCGGACTGCACGCCACCCCCTTTGTTTTTCTTGAGACGTCTCAAGGGCTTGTTTGTGTCTTCGAAGCTCTGTGGAATCATCTGACTGATGCTGTCGGAATGACTTCGAGTGTTCGACACTAGACGCTGGTCCCGTTTCATCGAATGCCTTGAGCGGAAAGGCGTTTTTTCGTTCGTTTTAGACGACAGTGACAAATCTTTCAACTGTTCAGACTCAACACTGGAATCGAGTGCTTTATCTACAGCAAAACATACAACCATATCAATTGAAGTGCAACAAACCAAACAGCGAAAACTAGGGCCCCTGTGCAGGATTTTCAGAAGCGGGTTGACAAAATAAACATTATTTTTTATAGAATACTATAGTACACTACAATGTATATAGAAGTACAGTGGAATCCGGTTATTATAATCACAGATGATGTTACCAGTAGGCTATTGCTATCATAATCAGTCGATCCCGAAACACTGTTTAGTGAGTTTTTATCCATCGATTAATGTTATCAAAAAGCACTTGTCCCTATGTGGACATAATAACCAGATTCCAATGTAATTCCAAAAAATTTCTTCCGAATTAAGAAGGGGAAGGAGAGTAACACCAAATCTTCACGCCCTGTACACGGCCCTTGTCAAAACGATGCTAGAACATAAGCGCAAAAGTCTTACTGTTTGATTTCACTGTTTCACTTGATGATTCGATGATTTCAATCTCAGGAAAGCAATCGTAGGAGTTCTTCATGCTTATTGTGGTGGGTGACAAAATAGAATCTTTGTCTTGCGTAGATGGTGCATCGCAACTGAAAAATCTCGGCCGTGAAAGCTGAGAATCTGAGCGAAAATGAGCAACTTCTTCCGCGTGGGTGGAGAGCTAAATCCGATTCAAGAAAAACAACAAGTTGGACATTTCAGTAATGGCGCAAAGTTTCATTATCTATAAATGCGAAAAATCCAATTAACAGTTGGGTTCTACCTGTGCAGATTTATTGATGATGGTAGCTTTCCCACCTGGAAACGTAGCATTACGCTTATACCTCGAATTTTTTATGCTGCGTGGAAATATCGCCAGCTCATGGAACCACCTGTAATGAAGTTTTATTAACAATTTTCAACCAATAAAGTATTTTCCAAAAAAAATCACACACAGTAGTACTTAATACCCAGCTCATAGCGCAGATTAGGTTTCAGATCCCCCCCCCCTTCCAGTCAAAACAACAAAAATTGCTGAAAAGCAATGTTCTAAAAGCACCTGACATGTGCATTTTTTAGTGTGGCATTTCAAATAATTTGTGGACAACTGTGACAACATCTTGTCAACCAGTTTACATTGATTGGTTGGGCAAGAAGCTGACGGCACGGTTGTCCACAAATTGCTTGAACTGCCACACCATAAAGTTTGCCATGCAGTGTAATGTAGTGCAGTGTCACCATACAATTACCTATAATAGTTGTCTAGATCTGTCACTGACGTTAGTGACCATGCGAGTTTAATTTTATTCTCTCACTAACACAGCATTATTAGTAAACAATGGCGTTAGTGACCACGCGAGTTTAATTTTATTCTCTCAAAATAATTTAATTTTACTC
>JAQIWH010000229.1:0-61800 GCA_034695005.1 Cryptops parisi
CCCCCCCCCCCCCCCCCCCCCCCCCCCCCCCCCCCCCCCCCCCCCCCCCACGGGGATCGGGGGTGTGGTTCTGGATTTGTGAACGGCAGGTGGTACAACTAGTGCCATCTTACATCAGTTACCTGTAATTTTATTTTAAATTGCAACTGGTCCAATTTCAGGATTGTGGTGGTGTGGTGTGTAGCAGCCAATTTTCAATCTTGATTCGTTTTGTTAATGTTGTTTGTTGCCTATCTGTCAACTTGTCAACTGTTTCTAAAGAGAGTGGGTAATAGTTCTATTCGAGTGTTATTTTCAAATCAACAAGATGGGTAAACGACAGCATCAGAAAGATAAAATGTAAGTTTTCGACTGCTAATGCGTCATTCCCAAATATGAAGTGGTGTAAGATGTAATACAAAACAACAACAAAAAATGTTTATTGTAACAGGTACTTGACGTGTACGGAGTGGACGACCTATTATGGTGGGAAAAAATCAGGTATATTTCTTTTCTTTCTATTTGACTAATGTCATTTGAATTCGAAAACCAGACACTAAACTCCACCCCATGCTGACAATACTAGGAAATTCAAATTCATTATGACTAATGTTAAGCATAAAGTTTCCTAGGCATGTGTTTTGGAAAAGAGGGATGTATTGGAACTATCAATCTGTTTTGGATTGATTCTTACGGCGTTTGGTGACATGCATTTTTGGTGGGCGCCAAGTGACAAGCCTCCGGGCAGGCGGTGCGATGTTTCACTAGCAGAAACCTCTAATAAAAAGCATATCACTGAAAGCAAGTGTCTCGCTATGCTTGTCACATTATCGTGGTTGTTAAAATTTTTGTTGTTATTCTTAATAGTACCACCTGTAGGGGAAGGAGCCGAATTTCGCAGGTTACCGTATAACTATTGCAGGTGAATAAAAATGTGTTACAATACTCGCTCGTGTAAAGGATGTAATAATGTTAACATAAATTTGAAAACAATTGGCAAATGTCTGCTTTCAGTTTGTCATTGCAACCGTTCGATCATCCTCTTTGTTCACCAGAAGGTCATATTTTCGACATAACGTAAGAGTTCGTTTTATTTGGTTTTGGTGGTTTTGTTTGTTTGTTGCAATGAGCTGTAGTCGTATCGTATTTGATTGTTTTTTCCACACAGGAACATCGTACCTTTTTTGCGAAAGTATAAAGCTAATCCAGTTAACGGAAAGGTACTAAAATAAAAACTAAATGGTTATCAATACTTAATTTTTGTACAGAATGAAATATGTCACTATAACATTTTATTTTGATATAGCCATTGGATGCCAAATCTTTAATAAAACTGAATTTCCATAAGAACAATGAGGGTGAGTAATTTGTATGTTATGTGTTTTATATGTATTTTTTGTCTTGGGTTAAATATAAATTTTCAATTCAATGTGACGATTTAAAATTTATGACTTTTACTATGTGTTTCTAGGTCATTATCATTGTCCAGTTTTGTTCAAAAATTTCAACAATAACGTGCACATGGTTGCGTTGAAAAATACTGGCAATGTTTTTTCATACGAGGTAAATGGATTTTTTTCAAATGTACAAGGTGTTCCTAAAAGATGTTATCAAGACAAATCAAACAACAATAAACATGGGTTCGGAAATTATTCCCTTCTGAGATAACTCAGGGTGAAGTCATGTAATTGCATAGGCTTATGTCACATACTGTAGGTATGTAAATGAGCGGATGTTCTTATGGACGTTTTGCTTTGCTTTAATGCGTATCATCTGTGGTTGAAATTTGACTAGATTTTTAGGAACACCCTGCATAATTCTTATATTGTGTTTTCTTGTATTAATTTGTCTTCGAGTTTGTCTTTCGCTACAAGTTAGGCATTTTGATTTTTCAGGCTGTCGAGGAGCTGAACTTGAAGACTAAAAATTTCAAAGATCTTTTGACTGACGAACCTTTCACAAGAAAGGATCTGATTGTTTTACAAGTTAGTATGAAAATACTATGAGACTGATAATACTGTATATATATATATATATTGGTAAACGTTTTACCAATATATTATTGTTTTACCGTAAAACTGGTTTTTGTATAATTTGTATTTTCATTTTATTGTTACTTTTTAAGGATCCTGCTGATTTGGATAAATTTAATTTGTCCAAGTTTCACCATTTGAATAATAATTTGAAGGTTGATGACGAAGGTATGTCACACATTGTTTTTCACAACATAAATAAATAGATCGGTATAATTGAGAAATTGAGTGGGAAAACGGCCTAAATCCACTTACGTCGTCATTTTTTAAAATGCATCTATTGAATCATTTTAGACCAGTTTCTAGCATAAAGACATTGGGTTGCATATAAAACGAGACTATTGCAAATGTGAAATTTTTTGTGATTTCTTTCTTTATGTCACTTCACTTCCTGGTTGTTTTACTTGTTTGTTTCACTTCCGAAATGATGGAAACGATACTGATCTTTGAGAAAATGGCGTAAATGCATTCAATTCGCACAATATTTGGAATAGTTGCGTTTTTAAATTAGCTTCTAACTAACGTTAACAGATTTTTTTGCAAAACCTGTTCATTTTCCTTCTATAAATATACAGTTGACAGGAATTTTTATTAATCTTAAATTTGAAGGTTTTCTCAATTTCTCGTTTCTTATTATATTAATTAATGCTACATAATTTGCTATCCTTGTGTAGAAGAGAAACGTGCTAGAAAAAATCCACGTTATCATCTGAAAGCACTAACAAAAGAAGCGGAGAACATTTTGAACGAACTGGACAGAGATTACAAACCACAAGTAAGATTGTTTTTCGACGGTAACATTTATGTAAAATGTAATCGTTTTATATTAGTTTCACTTATATGATATGAATGAGTTGAGACACACGGCAGTAATCTAGTGACAATACATGGTAAAACCTGTTCTTCGAAAGCTCGTTTGTTAATTTACTTGTTTATCGTACAATAGGAGAAGAAGGAACCACAGGCCAAGAAAGTCGCTGATAAATTCAATGCAGTAAGTTTGATTCGTTTACATTCTTCGAAATTTTGTTTTTAATCATGTTATTGTGCTTTAAAATGTTTTGTATTAAATGATATTTGTAAATGTAATATTTTGTTATTGTATAGGCTCATTATTCGACTGGAGCTGTTGGCGCAAGTTTTACTGCTACGTTTATGGAACCCACAACGAAACATGAAGCAGGTTGTTAAACGTTTGAAACTATTCAAATTGTTCAGTTTACTATCGAACTGCATGTTGTACTGACATACAACATATATACGTTTGTTGTAGCTATTTTGAATGATGATGTGGTTCGTTACTCTCGTGTAAAGAAGAAGGGTTATGTCCGTGTGCAGACTAATTTGGGACCACTGAATTTGGAATTGCATTGCGATCAAGTAAGTTCTTCAACTTGTTGAAAATCTGAACACTCGATTTTGAGACAGCCAACGTTCGTTTCAACGACATTTGGTTTTATCAAGGTTCCAAAGACTTGCGAAAACTTTCTGAAACTGTGTCAAAAGAAATACTACGACAACACGATTTTCCACCGATCCATTAAGAATTTCATGGTAAGCACTACGCTAAATGTGAAATATACGAAACACAGTTTTAGTGTTGTGATTGTAATTTGTGACTTAGTTTATTATAATTATGGGTTTTTTGTTTTGTTCTTTCAATGTTTTGACGTGACAACTTTGGTTTTTCAGATCCAAGGTGGCGATCCCACTGGTACTGGAAAAGGTACGTTTCATATTTTTTCAAAAATTATTGCAGTATATCTTTTAAGAGAATCATTATTCCAAATCCTATTTCTATTTCATTTCCTATAAATTTGTTTGTGTTTT
Organism: Cryptops parisi; assembly: GCA_034695005.1. Lineage (NCBI taxonomy): Eukaryota > Metazoa > Arthropoda > Chilopoda > Scolopendromorpha > Cryptopidae > Cryptops > Cryptops parisi. The sequence continues at coordinate 3,843 of JAQIWH010000229.1, forward strand.
TCGGTTTATGTTCTTAGTTTAATGTGCAATTTTCATTCGTGTCTTCAGGAGGAGAATCGGCTTGGGAAAAGCCATTTGAAGATGAATTCAAGCCCCATCTCACGCATTCGGGACGAGGTGTTCTCAGCATGGCCAACTCTGGACCCAAGACTAACAAGTCTCAATTGTAAGTAGTTTGTTATTTAAAGAAAATAGTTATAGCTTGGGTACTTTATATTGTTAAGCAGCCACCTTCGCCATCTAACAGGCCAAGGGGTTTTTACTAACTAACCTAAACTAGTAGGTTAATCCATAGACTGTAACACATAAGTTTTTCCTTGTCTTCCTAGCTTCAGTTTTGTAAACCACTGCTGATAACAAGGAATCACACTATAATGTATTCAAATGATCATTGTTTTTATACTATTATTTTTTCTTATTAGCTTCATAACGTATCGATCATGTCGGCATCTTGACAAGAAGCACACTGTGTTTGGAAGGTAAGTTAGCGAGTTACACCATGGCATTTCGCAGTTGTCAACACTAGTTGCATATTTCTTAGATGTTTTGAACATTTGTTTTTTTTAGGGTGGTTGGCGGATTGGAAACCTTATCGTTAATGGAAAGTATCACGACTGATGCCAAAGATAGACCTAAGGTATGATGTAGTAACTGGGTTCTTTCAAAATTGGTTTTGTTGTTATAAAAACAAAACATTGTTATTGATTGTTTTTTTTGTTTTTTTCAGGAAACGATTAAAATAGAAACCACAGCAGTGTTTGTGGATCCTTTTAAAGACGTTGATGAACAGGTAAAACACGTTTTGTTTTGTTTTTTAAAGAAAGTGGTTGTCTTTTTTTGTAAAATTGGTTGTTTGTTTGTTTTTTTCAATCCATCGTTACATTTCAGCTTGCGAAAGGTCGGGAAGAAGAGGCCCAGCAACAAGAAACCGCAGCGAAGGCGACCGAATCGGCGAAACCCGTTGTGTTGAAAAAGTATAAACAGGGTGTGGGGAAATACATCAATTACTCCGGAAGGTAAGAACGATTTTACAAATCTAATACAAGTGATCCCCAGTTTCCTTCTCCCCCCCCCCTCCCTTCTAAAAATTTTTTAGTGATTTTACACCTTTTTTTTTTACGATATAAAGTACTCACTCTGACATGTAGAATTCTGATCTTTTCCTAAGTCATTTTAAAAATTACGTATTCTGCGATTCAGAATAACTATTCCTAACTTTGAGAGGTGATATAGGTTATTAAGTGAAACTCTTTTCACTAATAAGCTGTAGTGCCGGAAATAGTTCCCTAACGATCTACAATGAAATTAGGGAAATTTGGATTCTCAATGGGGAAAGAACGTGTTGGTTTATTTCCAGCAGGTGGAACTAAGCGGACCAAGGTGTCACCAATAGGTCGCCTATTTTGTTGTAGCTCGTTACTGAATTATTTACAGTTTATTAATGAAAGATGTTTCATTACATGCCGTCTATCGCCTCTGAAAGTTAGGAATAGTTATTCTGAATCACCCTGTAGATGTCATATGATTTTCATGATACAATAGTCACTATTGTTAATATCATGAAAAATTATCTTTATATTATCTTTATTATTATTGTTTTGTATGTTCACAAAATGTTTCCATGGCAATGCATATGAATGCATGATCGTCACCTTTGTAGCCATTGGAAGAAGCATCACATTTATCACCTCAATAGCCATTGGTTGATTTATTACCTCAATAGCCATTGGTTGATTTATTACCTCAATAGCCATTGACTTTTCTTGCATTTTTGTGGATTCACTTGTATAGCACAATTATGAACGTTTAGAGGCCATATTGGGTTGACCAATTTATTTTGTAAGAAAGAAATCTTCACTACTTACTAGATACTTACTATGTATCCGTTGGTGGCAATGTATAGAATGCAGGCATTTTTATAGAATGTCTAATATTGTTTGGCAAAGTATGAAATAAGATCTTGTTTGTATACAACTGTTTAGGTTAGTTCAGGTCAGTTAACAACATTTCTTCTGGGATAAAAAAAAACAAACATTTATGGCGTAGCGTTAAAAGCTGACCTAAATCCTTGCTTAATTTAACTGTTCCAATGCTAATTTCATACATTGCCTAAACTAGGTTTTGGCATTCTATAGAATTGTTTTTTTTATCTTTTTATTTCCTACTAAACAATCTTATTGACGTTACAATTTCAAATGAAATGGGAAAGTTGGTGGTGTAAAACGGCGATAGCCTTGACTTCTATACATTACTGGTAACATGATTAGACTATTGTCTATGAAGAAAGAAACGCCATCTATAGTGAAGTTAGGTAATAGATATAAATTAATGCTGGCGAATAATATAATAATTGCTTTTTAATTAATTTCTGAACTAATCTTGACCAAAACAAAAATTACAAACTGCACACCCAAGCTGAAAAATCGCAATTATCAAAACCACGCATGACGACAAATAACTACATTGAGTGAGTTTGAAACCGAATACTTGATGTGGTAAGCATTTATCACAGAAACACCAAATTTATAAAAATACATGATTACATTTTATATTGCACTTTATTAAATGGACATTCTTGTATCATTATAATCATTTGGAATGCCACAAAATTTCTAACTAGATTCTCTGTTTGTAGGACAGTATATATTATTGCTGTATAAAAAATAGTACATGTTAACAAAGTGAAATAATTGGAATTTTCAATCATTTTTATGAAACTTAAATCTAGGAAATTGTTATATTCCACACAAATGTTTTTTTTTTGACGAAATCTCAAAACCACACAGTAACAATTTAAATCACTGTTGACGCTACTACGTGAATTGTAAACTTCGTATTATATTGCCACTTTGCCCTTTGACACATATTCATTCCAAAATGTATGCTCATCCGGCTTGGGTGTTTATCATTCATGTTTAAAAGAATAGAGAAATATTTGCTTGGAATTCCTGTTTTTTATTTTCTCTCCCCGTGATCTTGAATGTCGGAATCTTAACGCTTATGGCATATATCCGGAGGTATTAACGTTCACGGTCTGGCGACCAACCGCAAACTCCACTGCGTGGCCAGCCATTAAATGTGCTACTAGCAAAAATGTGTGAAAAACGTTACGATTATCCCTTAGGAAATCTTGATTAATTACCGAGATAATGATAACAACATTGGCACTGATCATGGCGAAAGTGGTGCGAATGACGTACGACTTGTATAAACAAGTCGTCCGAACAGGTCTCGTGAAAATGTACACAACGGTACAATATACATAAAGAAATTTGTCTGTGTATGACTTAGAATGGATTTTGTTAAAAATTAGGAACTCAGCCGAAATAGTTAGGCCCAGTGGTGGATTTAGAACCGACTTCTGGGGGGGAGAGGGTCACCAAAAATATTTCTATAAATATGTCTAAAAATGACATAGTTTTCATGGAAAATCAAGCTGCAAATGAGTGTTTAGACCCAAATCTTTTTTGAAAACATCTTTCATGAAAACATTCATACAGCATTAAACACATTTTAAATTAAAATTGTGTTAATTGAAAAATTTAGTAATTGTTTTGGTGGTTTTTTGGTTATTTAAGGAGCACGAAAGAGAGTGATGATCAACCGCTGGTTAAGCAAAAGAAAGTGGCGACGACGCTGAGCAACACCGTTGAGTTTAAAAATATGAACAATTTCAGTGGAAGTTGGTGAAGCTGAAATTTGTGATAAATTGTAAGTATGGTCGAAAATTTAAAATTATGTTTGTACAAAAAAATGTTGGCATCAGGAATTTTTGGTTTTGCAGGAAGTTGAGGACCATTGATAATTTTTGTCATTTTTCATTTCAGAAAGGTTAATACCAGTTGTACTCATTCCTGTTTGGATATAGCTTGATGATGTTCCTGTCGTTTAACGCTTGCGTGGGCCGGAAATTATTGACGAGGGGTTCTTCTGGCTTTTCGTCTTCTTTGGTAAAATAAAGTTTTCGGAATTCGTCAATCTGCAAGTTGGATAAAATACGGTTCGAAAATGTTAAAACTTAGATCGATAATATAGATAGGCAAAAAAAAAAAAAATAATTTTAATCATAAGATAGGGTTTGAAATTAGAGTTAAATCTCATGTTCTCTGAGAAATGTTGCAGACTGGATAAAATTGTGCACTTTATATATGTTGTATATAAATTATATTCGCATAAATATTTTCACATGAAACTTTTCACTCATCAGGGTTAGTTTGATTTATAGTACTGATTTTTAAATACAACGATCCTTATTATCTGTGGGTGTTAACTTTTTATACTAGCCAGTTGCCACAGTGGAGAAGTAGTTAGAAATGCTTTTACTTTAATAAATGCAATTACTTTAAAGTAGTTAGAAATGTAATTGCTTTTACAAAATTATAGTTAAAATTATGTTATATTTTAGTAGTTGAATTACTTTTAAAGTAATCACTGCATTTAAGGTTTCATACGACTTAAAAATTATTTAAATAATGTGAATCAAACCCAAGGTAAAGTTCAACTACTAATACGTTAGAAAGCTTGAAACGTCTACTTTTAAGGGGAAAATAAGCTAATCGAAATATTTATATATTAATAATTAAAGCCCATATAAAGAAAATTGTTTTAAAAAACCCAGTGAATGACGGGTTATAATTGACTAGCAAAAATACGGTAGTTGTTGAAAAAAAAGGTTTGTCTTTGTGAATCAAGAATTTGTGAATTAATTTATGCACTGTTTATTATTAATTTAATGTAAAAAAAGAGAAATGAAGTGAAATGACAAAAAAAAGAGGAGGAAGAAAATTAACATGGCAGTTCCTGATTTTAAATGTGAATGTGACGGATCGCTGATATTAAATCATTAAATTTAGGTTACTGGAAATGACATGCTAGTTCAGATGCCCCCAATACTTGAAACTATCTTATCAGTAGGTTAGTGATGGACTACTAGTAGTTGAATACTAGTTAAATTACTTTTAAAGTAATTACTGGGTGTTATAACTAGTTTATGTAGAGCGATGACAACTACCTAGTTCAATTACTTGGCGGTTGACTGCGTAGTTTAATTACTACCTACGATGCTAATAAATAACTAATGTGAATTTTTAGAAATTAAGATTGCATGTTGTTGACGCCACTTTTGTAGTTGAGCTGTTTGTTGTTTGATAACTTTCCTTAACACTGCTCATGCACGTCGTGTGTTACATTGACGAAAAGAAAGTTAGATTTACTTTCCACTCATTTTACGACATATACAAACTGTATATACAGGGTGATTCAGAATAACTATTCCTAACTTTCAGATGTGATAGAGGGTTTGAAATGAAATTACTTTTATTAATGAACTATATTCCGCCACAACAAGATACGACGAAATTTATTGGATATTGGTACTACATTGGTCCAACGATTTTAAAATTTAAAGTAATTTTAAATTTGCTGGAAATAAATGCACCAACATTTTTTACATTCCCATTGAGAATATTAATGGCATCCTTATTTCCGTAATTTCATTGTAGCTCGTTACGGAATTATTTCCGGGCTATATTTTATTAATGAAAGATGTTTCATTTTCATGCTGTCTTATCACTTTTGAAAGTTAGGAATAGTTTATTTTGAATCACCCTGTGTACAACAGATTAAAATTCGATTATGTTTTGTTAAAGGTAATTTCTTTATATTTCACTAGTCCATGCTTTGCACATAGATTTTTTTTTTATACTGATTTATTTGATCATATCACAAAGTGAACGTTCTAGAATTTTACTTAATTTAACTTTAATGTAACCTGTGCTGTAGCACGTGAACTGTTACTGTTGTTTCAAATCTTGTTATAAGGATAATGAATTTTTTACAGTATTAGGGTTTGTTTGTTCTTAATGATAAAATTCAAACATGGTGGCAGAACTTTATTTGTTACTAACTGTAAGTGGTTACTATGATACCTTCATTCAATAATCATCGTTATAACCACTCAGTGACAAAATTTCCATAGCTCGGCAATTTGACACAACGTTGAGAGTTGAAAATAGTTGTGTCGACCTACAAATTTGCAGCAGGACGTTGTGTAGTAATTTCGCATTGCTACAACATTCTGTTTTGGTGTGCATACACCTGACGGATACAGAGAAACTTGCAAATTATGTAGATGGATGAAGTTTACAATTGTCATCAACTAACACATCACTGGCAGTTGATACACCTCCAAAACAAATTCAGTGGAATCCGGTTATTATAATCGGCCATTGTCATCATTATCAGTCTGTCCAAAACACTGTTCAATAAGGCTGAAATGGTTTCTTACCTTTGACCAATGTATGGGCAGGGGAGCTGCAAATACTGTCCAAATAACTACTTCATTGCAATTGGGGGTGGTGAGGGACCCAAAGTACCGATAGAAGCCATCTTCGTCCGATGGAAGCATGTCGGCAAGAGCGAACGGAGAGATCGATGTCATTTCATCTTTATGCTGCACTTTTTCCATCCTCTCTGTCATCCGGTAGAAAGGGTGATAGTAACGGGCACCAGTGCTCTGAAAAGTTGATTCGACGCAAGAGAGTGTTTTGGTCGGTCAAGAATTTTGGTTGTGGCGTTTTCTGCTAATGTTTACTTACGACGATGAAAATGCCTAAAACGGCAACTGCATCCTTTTCTCCAGATTTCAAAGCCGCTTCTAGGGTTTTGAATCTTATGCTGTGGTGGACCAAGTGAAGCTGGGTGAAAACGCATAGCGTTAGTTTTTTGATAATTTATAGTCATCGATCGTTTAAGGTGTAGCTTATAATTTTCACTTAATAATTGGAACCTGATGTTGATTTTGATTAAATTTTTTCTTTACCTCCATGGGGAATCTTCTACCACCAATGGTGTGTTCCGATCCGCGATAACTATCGTTTCCCCAATGAAAGTGGAGGCTGTCGAATCTATATTCACCTCTTAAGCCACCGCCACGCATTTGAGGTCGGAAATAGTTCTTTGGGACGTCGATGATCACTGTAACAAATACATCATTTCATTGTACGGTGGTTAGTTTTAAAATTAGACAGTAGAATGCTTTATTCTGTTAGGAAAACTTTTGAGTTCAGAAGAATTCTTGTACTAATGTGTGTGTGTGTGTGTGTGTGTGCGATTCTTATGGTAGGCTTGTTACAAAATCTCAAGAAATTTGGTGATGTGCAGTACTACAGACCTGTATGTCCATTATTGGTCATGTTCATTGTTCGTGGTATTCTACGGTAATCTTCATTGTATTGCAACTCGTCAACTAGTCGCGTCCGAGGACGTGCCGGTAGATCTACAGGCGACTGGTGGTCACCGCAACACATTTCACTAACCTTACACCAGGTAGCTGGTCCTGAGAACGAAATTTCAAAAATCAAATAATTTGGAATTTATTTTACTCAAGAGTTCATGTTTTCATTCATTCATTCATTTCCACAAAATAGATGCAACAAATTTTGCAATCATTGCAAAAGAATTGTGTTTAATAAAGCTTATCCTCAATGAAAAGCATTTTCGATGTACTAACTTGTATTTCATCAATTTATGTTAATTGGGTACTTACCATGAGATCCATGATACGACCATTCTGATCCCATTGTCCCTGAAAATAATTGGATTGGATTATTAATATAAATCCAGGATTTTCCCTTTCGTTACTAGTAATTGTGATCGTTGCTGGAATTTCTAAAAATTCATCACTAGATTTGTAGTGTAGATTTATGAAGTAAGCCAATTTGTTTTAAATGCTGAAACCGTTTGAGGAAGAGATAACCGTATCATTTTAATGCGATATGTGAAAGAGGTAAAAATTGAATCTATTGTGGAATTCAGGTGCATTGCAAAACGGTTGGTTTTTGTATTTTACAAATAGGCATATGAGATAACAGTGATTATTCTTTGTTATCCTCATTGCAAAATATCTCGGAATCGTGCAAGTTCAATTCGTGCAAAATACCATTAGCTTGTTATAGTGAACTAAAATGTAAAATGTGATCATGGAATATAGGAAAGGCTTTGTTATCTGCCATTTGTGGGAAATGATACGGCATATTTTATACTACTCTTCGTGACGACCAAATTCTTAAGCTTTCCACTGGTTGTTGTTGTTGTTGTATTACCAAATCAAATAGATGCATGGCTATGAAGTATACGGCATAAAAGTAAAAATATGAAGTTACAACTGAAATTTCATTGTTAATTTTCTTGTCAGCTTATTCATTGAATTTGTTCAATTTTAGTTATAGTTTTAAAATAATGTAGAATCACATGTTAAGATTGCGAGTCTTAGCATCATTTTCTGAATAGCATAGTTGAAGGCATTTGATACAAAATGATGTTAAGTAACATTTTCGGTCAAAATTGACATATAGGCATTTTTTAATGTGTTATGTGCAATTCCACAGTACCTTCCTAACACATACCATAAAACTGGGTTTCTTTGATCAAAATGGATTCCTGTTTTTAAAAATTGATATTTCTATAGTGTAGATGATTTTCAACATTTTTTTTTGCATTTGTTAAGTTCTTAGAACTTCTTTTTAATACGTATGTTGGCATTTTCCATTGATGTCATGACTCGAGTAGTGTCCAATATGGTTGGTAGTAAAAAACATCATTTCAAGTCAAGGAACCACTTAGGCAGGTTCTGTTGATGTGAATTTTGTTTTGTACACATGTAACATATTGCTTTTAAATATGATTGTTTTGAAATTAAGTGCAAAACGTTTTGTGGAACTATACTGGCAAATATAACTACTAGTTTCTACTCTAGAAACTACTCCTGTTGAAAGGTCTTTAACTGAAATTTTGTGTTCTAATGTTTTTTAAATCATTTATTTGAACGAAGAATTTGATTTGAATTTTATTTTTTGAATTTTATTTTGAATTGAATTTTATTTTTTTTATCATTATGTACCTTTTACGTGTAGTTAGATAATATATCAAAGTTACCCTTAATCGCTACTTTGATCACCGCACATTTTTAATAAAAACTAAAATAAGGGAAGTAAAAAGGCTAATTCTTTTCTATGTAACGTGACTGGTATTTGTGTAAAAGAATGATTTCCCTATCAGTATTATTGACTGAAATATTTGTGTTGGAAGTTTTAATTGATCAAAGTAACCCCTGTTTTACGGTAGGAAGGTATAATAGGCCCCAATACATAGTTTTCAGCAATACAGGGTGATTTTGAATGATCTCGACAAGCTTTGGGAATAAGTTCTAAGAACCTAAACAAGTAGAAAATTTGCTAATAGGAACGTTTGGTTGGAAATTCTTCCTTCTGGAGTTACGACGGTTCGAAGTTTGCGTACAGTGGCTGGTGATTATCATGTCAAATCGCCTAGCTTGAAGTTCCCATTGTCATTGCAGGCAATGACAAACTGTCCCATTGTCATTTCAGGCAATGACAAACTGTCATACCTCCATAAGCATACATTTCCGATAAAATGTTCATAGAGCATTTTCTGCTTGTCCCTAGAAGTTTATTCCCAAAGTTTGTACAGACCAGTTGGATTCACCCTGTATGTATATGCTAAGATATTAGTGCAAGAAGTGTTAAGTAGCCCATAGACAGCAAAGCAGGTACAGGTACATACAGAACTTTTAAACGAGTTCTTTTTTGCCCAAATGTAACAACATTTGTTTTGCACCAACTGAAAATTGTATTATAGAATGCCTAACTTTAATTGGTGCTAGATTTTATTGGATGCTGTAACAGAAAATACAAAACCATATAATAAAGAGATAAAAAGCCTAGAGGTTTTTCGGACTATTCAGACTGTTGTATATGTGGATAATTCACAAATTTTTATTGATAGTGACTTTTATTGATTGGCTATAGGATAGGCACTAAAAAATTATTATTTGTTTTGTAAATGCTGAAGTGGTGTCAAATTCTAATTCCTTATGTTCTATGATATGATACATTGACATTTGTTCCAAACTGATAAAGAAAAGCCATTCATTGTATTTAAAAAGCTTTAAACCTCGGCTAAAAAGCGCTCTTTCGGAATGATATAATAGGGTAGTACATGAAACTAAGAGTGTGGTTATGAAACAGTTTGTATTTGGTTTTAAAATGTCATCTGTCTCTTTGGTGCCACCTGCGTTGTTGCAATGGTTCCAATTTGGACAAATGTTGATTCAAACTTCATTAAAATGTTGATTCAAAATTCACATATGGTGTTGAAAATGCTGATGCTTGAAATTTTTTTTTTTACCACTTTGTATAATTTTACTTAAAAAAATCGAGTTGAAAATTTTAAATTTGAGTTTATGACGTTTATATAGGATTTCAAGTAATACTGTCAAATACAAAACTTTTGTGTGAATCTGCACGCAAGTCAGTTTTGTTAAAGCATTATAAAGGATAAAGTGGTAAATTACGATTACTACTTTGCTGATTGGTTACAGCGATTTCAATAAGTTGCATACTGTACTAGAAAAATTTTTGTCATAAGATAATGGGAGTTGTAAATGTACACAGTAGAAAATACATGAAAAGAATCTATAAAAGACATTTTGATTGTACAGTTTTGCACTTGTGTGGTTTTGCCTAAAAAATGATTTTTTAATATAGTTTTGAAATGTTTTAAAAATATTGATATTTTTAAATGACAATGGTAATATACAGACTACTCATAAAATAGTGATGAATGAATTCACAAGTTTTAATTACATTTGATGATATACGGTTTTTATTGTTACTTGTTGAAATGTCTAAGCGTGGTTTAAAAAGTGTTTTTAGTACGGATTATAATTTTGAAATGGTCTTAAAAATAGCAGGCATTTTTAAATAGCTATTGTAATACACAAAATAGCGACTAATTTCACGTAATAAGTTTGACTATACTAATTTGGTAAAATTTTGTCATTTTGGTGAAATGTATTGAAATAATTGTATATAGTAAACAGTTTAAAATATTCAGCAATTTGGTGAAATCTGGGTGAAATCTATTGAAATAATTGTAAACAATAATTTGGTGAAATTTGGTTTGAAATTTGGTCAAATATGAAATGAACTGGATGAAATTTTGAGTTGGAATGTGGTATACGATTTTGGTCAGTTTTTGAAATTTGGTCAAATATTTTGAAAGATGCTGAAAACTGTTTGCTACATTCCATATTTTGAAATGTCCACCAAAACATGATTAGTATTATAGGCCTACTTGAAAATTATCATCAAGAATCATGAATTATATGTGTATAAAACACGTTTTTTTAAAATCATGTTTTTGAATTATATTAACAGTCTGTTTTTTAGTAGCATTATGAAATACTTTAAAAAACATGTGCTGAATATATAGCTATTCAGTATATAGTTTTATAGCTACTCATTAGTGGATTTTTTTTCTCACCAGTAGCTATGGTAATACATAACAAATCATAAAATGTCAAGAATCAATCAACAAGTAAAAACGTGGTGAAGAGTCAGTCACTATAAGAATATTGAAAATGTGCGCCAAAGTGGTAATTAGCAGTTGTCATTAATTTTTATTTTGAAACTTAATTCTTAAAAACTATGTGAATTAAACTGATATATACGTACAGTTAATGTTGACAACGAGCAAGATGAAAAAACTGCAAACAGCAATTCTTGTCTTGTCCATCTTCTGCAATGTTCATTCAATGTTGCTATGCCAACTTTCAATTGAAAAATAGTTACCAATAATCGGTATCATGTGCTTTTATGCATCGCATGTATGTAGGAAAGTGTAAAAAAAAACACAGCGGGAAAAAAATGTACCAAAAAAGGTGACAGAAAAAAAATGTTACACAAAAGCTCAACTGTGTGCAATTGATGAATTCACTTTTTTTTTATCACTTTGTTTGCTCCAATTGATGGAAAATCCAACCTCGATATCTACTCTGCTGATCTTCATATATATAAAAAATTACGCGTTGTCATAAGCTCATACAGGTGTCACAACACATTGCAAGCTAACTTCATGTTAGTAAACTAAAAGATTTTCGCAGAAGTAAACATGAAAATCTTCATCTTTCACATGTCAGTGTTTGTAGATAATCTTCTGTTTCATCTTTCTTAAGTATTTTTTGGAAAATGAAGCTTCTACGGTTGGCGAACTAGGAAACGTATTCAAAAAGGAAAAAGAAAACGTAAGCCGTGACAACATCTTAAAGTATAATATTATAATCTCACACTGATGATATCTCAGGGTGATATTTTTTTTTTATTATCTTTTCTTGAGTAAGAATTGTGTAAATTGTTAACTGTGTAAAACAGATCTTTATGTCTCGTTTGAAAGTGGAACTTGATATGCGGTATTATTGGAAAGTTCCGAACATTGCCCAACCAAATGCATTCCTAAAAAACATTTATCTTCGATAATAAGATTTTATATACACAATAGGTGTGTGAACATAAAAACAAACAAATCGGTGTATTATTTTACATTGTTCAGTTGAGTAATTTCATTTTATAAAAAAATAGAATTAGTGGAAACATAAAATGACAATACTTAATTCGATTTACTTATCAAAATTTTGGGACTTTTCATCCGGTACAGTGAGATGTCTTTTGTGGGTTTTGATTTTGAAATTGTGGGTGTTAAGTAACATTTTTGTCAAAAAATGACTTGGAAGTATTTTAGAATGTGTTTATCTTTTTTTGAGTAAGAATTGTGTAAAACGTTGACTGCGTAAAACACAGGTCTTGTTTGAAAGTGGAACTTGATATGTGGGATTGGGAAGTTCCAGACATTGTCAAATGCATTCCAAAGAACATTTATCGTCGATAATACGATTTTATATAAACAATAGGTGTGAGAACACAAAGACAACAAATTGGTGTACTGTTTTATGCTGTTCAGAAAGTAAATTTCATTTTATTAAAATTAGAATAAGTAGATACAGAAATTGACACTACTACTTAATTCGATTTATTTATCAACATTTTGGAACTTTTTCTGGTATAGTGAGATGTCTTTTGTGGGTTTTGACTGAAATTGAAAGTGTAAAAGTAACATTTTTGTTAAAAATGACTTAGAAGCATTTTCTAATGTGTTAGATGCAATTCTACTTTTCTGTTTTGAGCAGAACAACAATATTGGTGCAAGAAATGTGAAGTGGCCTATAGACTAGTAGCAAGACAATTTCAGATCTTTAAACGTGTTTTCCTCAAAGTTGTAAACATTTTATTTAACATTCTGTTACACTAGGCCCTTTAGTTATATTTGATTCACGAAAAGATTTGGTGCAACTTGCAACTTGGCCAATTGGACCATTTGGAAAATCTTGAATTTGACCACAATAAACAAAACTAGATGGGATTGAAATCCCAATGAATACTTTACTTAATTCTGTCCATTTGGAATTTTGGTTAAACTTACCAGTTAACAAAGTATAGTTTGTGTAGGTTCGTGTATAGTTTACTGAAACATTTCTTTTTTGATTCATGAAAAGATTGAGTTGAGTTGTAGTTTGACCAGTTGAATATTTGGAAAATCATCAAGTTAGCTGATAAATAAATAAATAAATAAATAAATAAATAAATAAATAAATAAATAAATAAAAAACTGGATGGAATTAGAATCCAATTGAAATAAGCTTGAAAATTCTGAGTAAGGTCTAGTTGCATTAGAAAGGTAAACATTACATCTGTATTTACCGTTATAATCAATTTCAGCGTTTCGAAATTGAGATTTTCCATGTTTTGCATCCTGTTTCTGCTGAAGAGTTGAGGATAGTTGATTTGATTACATATGATTTACATGTTACAGCTGTGCGAGTGCAGATCGTGTTTTTAATGAAATTTGGCATCATTGTGATTTAACAGGTGAAATAATAAAATGAAATTGGTATTATTGATTTTAAATGAGTTCCTGTAGAAACTGGGAAACTATACTTAAGTTTCTAAGTACAATTATTTCAAACCAATTTTCATGGTTAAAATTTCGTGTCAAAACTGTGACATCTGTTTATTTGGTTTTGTGGTTATAGTATGCAGTATGTTAGCTTTTTCTAATTACCGGTAACCTCGTTACAAAAGTAATGATTGAGTTTGTTTAATTTCAATATTAAATATATATTTTACAATTGAAGGGCCTGGTGTAAAGTAACATTTTTACAATTTCGAGGAAAACGCTTTTTAAGATCTGAACTTGCCTTGAAATGTCTATGGGCTATTTCAAATATATTTTTTGCGCTAATATATTTGCACATATTGTTGTTTCGCTCAAAATTATGCATCAGGAAGGTAGAATTGCACCTAGACCTAAAACATGTTAAAATGCTTTTAGGACAAATTTTCAGAGAAATGTTACTTAACACTCTTTTACACCAGGCCCTTCAATCATTGGAAATGGTTTTGAAACAGAATCACTAAGTGTATATACAGAGCAGCTTTTTATTTTCCAAAACATAAATTTTTGTACACACATTTTCCGGAACAATTTTTATTATCATACGTTATATTTTTAGAATTGTATAGGAAAAAATGTCGGATCTCATACATGCGAAACTATTTTTCATAAAAAGGAAACTTATAAAGAAAGTTACATAAAATGTAATTTGTAATTCATGGGAACCAAGGGTCACAGTTCCTGCAAAGTAGTTAAGAGTAAAACTAAATATTAATTTGTATACAGTATGTTAATCCATCATTAACAGTGTTGTTGTTGTTTTTATTATCCATACAACGTTCTGAATTTTGGAGAAATTTGGACAGTTGAGTGCAAGTTTTAAGATTGCTTGTAGAGTACAATAGTGTACAGTAATTGAAAGTTTTGGTGAAAAGTTATTTTTCTCGTAGTTGGTTAAACTGCCAAACATTAACCAAAAAACGAACACTTTTTATTAATTATTAATTTTTTAGTTAATAAAAATGGAGTGGTGAGTTTTGGTAAGTTTGGTTGGTAAACACCATAAGAAAACATAAATGCGGAAAATAATATTATGTAAATTGCTATTATGTTCCATAACACCAGACCATAATCACAAACATTAAGTGTAACAAATGTGGTTTTAAAAAAAAACATGTTGTTGTATCTTGTTATGAAGCTACATTTCTTTCCAATAAACATCAAAGTAGAGCACAGTGATATAAATATACTGTAATAATAATAAAAAGCCCATTTTGTGATTTTCAGACTGAAGAAAATAATTATCTGTAAAAAAAAAACAAACTCCAGGGTGTAACAGTGTTACACCTTCTATAAAACATTGGTATAATTTTTGGGATTGGAAATTTACGAGCAAAATAATAACCAACTATAGATTATTGTTTGTGGATGACCGTACTTTTGGTATGGTTTAATAGTAGTAAATAGGTTGAATATACGTATTTCTAAGAAATTTTCCATTTGTCTATTTCCAAGTTGGATTTCATTTCCAATTTTGTGATATTTCCAATTTTATAATAGGACAATAATGTATGAAAATATTTTGCATAAAATATGTACAGTATTGAGTTTTGTTCAATTTGATGGGTTCCTAAGAAAGGGGGAACTGTCCTGTCCTGATGCTCATGTTCCTGCATGTACGTACCCAAGTATGTTTACCACAATTTGTGAAACCAGCAGAAGGTGGTATAAAATTAAAATATTTTGATGCATATTTAAAAATTTTGAAGAAAAGAATTTCTTGATCCTATTCAAGCAAATCGTCTATCAAAATCATTATGAATTAATGTAAAAATTCTGGACCTTCCAGAAAACTTAAAACTAGGACTTTCAAACAGGTCGAAAACTGGAAATTCCAAACTACCACTCATTAGTGGTTTCTTGCAGTATGTCTTTATGGGGTCCCCAAAAATAAAAGCAAGAAATTAGAACCCCTCATCTTCAGACTTTTATTGCAAATTAAATCAATGTCGTTTAAAATTGAATTTGGTTAAATGTGAAAAAGTCTTTAGGTGAAATGTAGACCCATTGTCTTAAAACATGTGTCAATGATTGATTGAAGTGATGATAGTTTCCACACTTTTTAAAGGATAATTGACAATGACAAATGTATGATTTTTGTTTATTGACACAACAATATAGAAACTAATTTGAGGTCTTCTTGGAGTCCGAGACCCTAGTTAATGTAAATTTTGCACAGTGTCCATCCAGCTGTTCAAGTTGTGGTCCAATGAATTGTGGACTTTCAGGATGAGTACTGTTTGACAACAAACATTCAGCAACTTTTTAGTAGATGGCGCTTGCGTCTGGCTTGTGTTTTTTTATCCTATGTCATTGCGTGTTTTCGAATGAAAAGTTTTGGTCAAGCATCTGCTTAGGGTCATCATCACATGGTCAAAACTCATGGTCACACACCAGACACCAGTTATCAATGTTGCAAAGGTGAAAAGTAGTAGTAGCATAGTAGTAGTAGTAGTACAGACATCGAACGAATGTGATATTTAATACACAAACATCCACCGACGTATCGACAAACAGTGTTTGTCATAGAAAGGAAAGCTAATAAGCTAAAATTGTCTTGCGTAACTTTTTGCTATGAAATTTTGGTAAGTTGGTCAACATGTCCATCGGTCGGAACTATAATAGTAAATGGTGTTTCTTTTGATTTGTTTCATAAGAAAATGCAACAAGTGCTGGTTTTTTTTTTCTTCTTCTATAGTATACGGGTGTTTGCTACTGTTTTATTATAATTTCCAATGTTTCGCACGTCAAGTTAATAATAAGTTAATTGCTGATGTACAAGGTGGCGCACAAGTCTCCGTTCCACGATTACTTCTAGCCTATATGTATAGAAGAAGTAATCTTGCCCATACATAGGATATTCAGTGGAATCTGGTTATTACAATCACTGATAATGTTACCAATCAGCTATTATTACTGTAATCAATCTGTTCCACAACACCGTTTAATGTTTTTTATCCATTGATTCAATGTTATCAGCCAGTGTATCAAAAAGCACCTGTCCCAAAGTGATCATAATAACCGGATTACATCCATACTTGTTTATGTGTTTGCACACTTAAACTGTTAAACATACACAGAATACATAGGATGTGCACAGTGCCACGTGTAGATATTGTATTTCATATTTTGTAAGCTATGTTGGTCAATAAAGTCATCCAAGCTAACTCCTGTATGGAGACTTTTGGTCAACCCTGTACATCACACAACTCATCATATAATTTGCCATACATATTAGAATGATTTTAAAGTTTTTTTATGTTCACAACACTTGACATCGCACAAAAACAATTGCTAACAATGATTCATGATGTTCCACGGTGTCAGTTGGAAATACACCGATTTACAACACTGTAACGATTTACCATGCATTATAATAGAATGTTTGAAATAATGTGTGATTGCAATGCTCTAGTGTGTCAACCTTGACACCTGTCTGTTTGGATAGATGTCCATCTGTGATGTTATCTTTTAATTATTTCTACTAGATCATAGGGTTTCGCTTATCTTATGTTCAGGTACATTGATTATGTGTATGATCAAATCAATTCATTTACACATGTTGCAATATAAAACAGCACACATTATGTTGTATTTAATTGTATAGCAGTTGTCTGGTAACATGGGTCTCAACGTGTCCTCTTCAAAATTCATACATAAGTATCAATGTTAATCAGTTTATTAAGAGACTAGGTATGGTTGCACAAATAATTACAGTATATAGTTTTCGTTAATAAGCGCTAATAAAACTATGAACTTGGTGTTAACAGCATTGTCATTGCACTATTAAATATAATATATCTGGTTTAGTGTCACTGATTAACTACAGGTTACTCATTCAGCTAATTATTGGTTATCATTTGATTGGTGCCAAAAGTGATACATTTCTTTTTTGTATATCATCGACCAAATCTGCCAACTCCATTTTGGCTCATTTTGAGATAAACATATCATTCAAAAGTGTAGCACCAGGGTAGACAGGTAGCACCTGCCAAGAAAACCAGCTCAGTTTGACATATAACATAATGTTTGATGAAACATTTTTTCCGTACATAATGTATTTCTATTAACTTTTATACTTTTCATGTAAACTTGCTAAAATGGAGTAAGCTGATTTACACCCTAAGCTGACGATATTATGATCTTTATTACTAACAGGAATGATGTTCAAGTGTTTTTTGTGTACGACACAAAACATTGTAACACCGAAGAAGATGACCCAAAGGATGCCATTATTTATTTTTTCCCACTGGAGGTATATACTGTACTTCGTGTTTCTGTTTAATTTACTTTTCAAACACTAAGGCATATTTTGTAACGTATTTTATATTACACATAGATTCCTGAAAGTACACGGTGTGCCCTTTGCGGTCAACTAATGGGAATGGTTCAGTTTTATACATCGTTATTTTCGGAACCGAAATTGATTCACTTGCGCAACAACAAATTTGTTCTTAAAAGTATCGGAAAATATACTGTTGTATGTATAGATATGTCTTTAGGCTGAAGACGATTCAATATATGCATTTTAAGGAATAACGACGTAAGTGGATTTACAGCGTTCTTCCACCCAACTCCTTTCATTATATTAAGGTTTTAGGTGGCAACTTGGAGATGCCCGATTCTGTTCTCACGAGACAGCTAGATTCATTATATGGATTGTTTCAGTTTTATCATCATACTATCGATGACGTTCAAAAGGTACTTTGCTACTTTTTTATATAATCTCTTCCAAGTTCAAAACTTTATTTTACAACACAGGGTGTTTTTTTTAAATGGTCTAGTCAAATTTTAATTACAGATACTATGACAGAACAATACCAAAATCTGTATACACATGGGTTTAGAAATGCTTACAAAATGATGTTACAAAATTTCATAAAATCGTCTCAAATGAGTATGTAATGCTGGACCCATGTTTATATGTAATGTTAGCATAGCATCTGTGGTTAAAATTTGACTTGACTTTTAAGGAACACCCTGTATTGTGAGCAGTGTGATGAGTTTTTAAAATTCATTTGTGATGCGACAGACTTTCAAAGATGATAAATCTGAATTCATGATGAAAATGGCAGACATTTGGCAGTTTTATTTGCCCATTTCACAACATCACGGAAACACGCTTTCGATGACATTTGAAGTGTTACCGTCTTTAGAGTTACCAAAAGTGAGCACATTTTTTGCATTATTCAAATATTTCCGCAACATTGATATTAACATTCATAATAATTTTTTGGGTGGGGTTCAGTGTGGTGGGATGATATATTTGAGGGCATTCCAAATATTACAGTCCTGTCAGACCCAAGCAGGAGTTCTCGGTGGATGTATTTTGAGCAGTGGTGGGTTAGTGCATTTCTTTCTTGGTAGTTCTACAGGGTGATCCTTAAAGGTGTAGTCAAATTTTAACTACAAATGCTAGGCATCAAAACAATGAGAAAAAAAAGTCTATATAAAGTTGGGTCTGGAAATGCATACTCATTTGCACGTCTACAGAGAATTTTAGACCAGTGGTGGATTTAAAACCGACTTTTGGGAGGGGTTTACATGAAATTTCATGACAAATATGTCAAAAACATTTTGTTGTATTCTTGGAAAATCAAGATCCAAACGAGTGTTTTGAGTGTTTAAACCCAATCGATGCACAATTTAGCAGTTTTTATTTTTATTTTCCATGAAAACATGCAAAACACGTCAATAAACTAAACATGTTCTGGAGGGGGTTTTTCACCACTTAAACTCCTCCTACAAACTCGACAGTGTTTGAGATAATCGCATTTTTATGCATTTACGTGTCTTTAACCTTCGTAATCTCAGAATGGAAGCATTTCTGGACCCATGTTTATATGGGTTGTTTGCTTTGTTTTGATGCATAACAGATGCTTTTAGGAACCCCTGTATATACGAGCATGTTGAATGTAAATAAAATACGATCATTAAACGTTTCACAGATTGTTATGTTCGCAATTTCCACCCAGCATCGTTTCTTACTTTTCATTCATTTCGTTAGAAAATCCTCAGGTGAGTTGCGGAACAACATTTCTTGTATATAACGATAGGTAAAAGTTGAGGGACATGAAGCTTCAATTTAAATTTTTAGTTACCCGCTGATGATGTGAGCGTAACATCATTACCGTACGGTGTCACAATTGTATACGTCTATTTAACTCGGGAGATGCTTCAACTTATTTCAAATTATAACAAACACGTGGGTCAGTAGAATCTTCATGAAAAATAACTTGGTGTTTATTTATCGTAAAATTTCATCATTTTTCTACCATTGTCGTACTAGGTGAATCAAACTATAAAATCGATGGTGACAATGTTTCCGATAAAACTGCGTGTTGGAAAAGTTTGCACGCATGTGAAAAGAACCAGCATAATCCGGATTCCGACGTTGGGAGTCCGTCCACGTCGGAATCGACAAACTGTGATTTCACGAACGATGGCAGTAGCGCCTGCAACGGGATAAACAGGTTTGAAGTCGAAGATAAACGTCAGAAATTTTGTTTGTACATTCAAAGTCACAGCAAAACACAGTTATTTCTCATCATGGATGAAAATGTCTGTCAGGATTCAGCTCGACTTAAGCAATTGGTAATTTTCATTTAGTGCATATAGTTCTCATTTAACACAGTAAATATGTTCTTTAAAAAGTGTCAATTTGCAAGTGCACAATTATTACAAACTAGAAGTAAAGGTACTGTTGGGTTTGCCTCGTAAACTTGGTTTGTGGTGCTGTAGTAGTTGTTGTTGTTGACGCTCTATGGTGTCTATGCTCTGTCTATGGGTTTATTTACCTGGTTAGAAAAAAGTTAAATTATTTTTTTCCTAACCTAATCTGGTAAATAAACCCATAGAGAGTTTAGGTAAAATAAAAACTACGACTTACGACTACAGTGCCACCATTCATGTTTGCGAGGCAAACCCAACAGTACCGAAGTAAATCCACCGATAAATACTGGGATTTTCCAGTTCAGCATAATGATCAACCAATGGCTATTGAGGTGATAGATGTGATGCTTCTTAGCTAGTGATCATTGAGGTAACAACCATGTGTTGCCATGGAAACATTCATGTGCACAGCCACTAGTGTCCAATTATAAAGACTAGTGCGTAACCTATGCTATAGCACGTAGAGAGAATTTTCTTTTTACAGTCTTTTAATAGCGAGTCTTAGTTCAATAGTTTAATAACACTTTAACGAATGACTTAATGCTGTTCCGATTTCATCGAGATTTAATTTTATTTATTCATTGCGCTGGTAAACTATTGTTACATGAGGACTGTCTGTACATGCAAATCAATGTTTAATGCAAACAGCTAAAATATTTTGTCTCAAATTATATGAAGTGGAAAACTGGACTTTCTTCGCTAGTCGATTTGGAAATGGACATCACACACTTATTGGAGTTCCTTCCAAAGCAGGTGGTGTTTTAATTACAAACGACACATTAAATACGAAATGTGTTGGAAAAATCGACACATCGGGGGTGGGATGCATTGGATATTAAATCAGTTGTTATATCGTCCTAGGTATCATCGAGCGAATTTTGTTTTTTGCAACACGATGAAATTTGGAAATCGCTGAAAAGTGCGTAGGTGCAAAAACAACATTTTCGTTGAAAACCTGAGCGACAATGTTTTGCGTGTTTTTCACTTTTAGCTTCAAGGCCCATTGAAGCGTTTCCTATGCAGTTGGAAGAACAGTTGTTCAATCGCTCGACTCAAGTAATTCACGAGATGATGCAGAGTGATCCCTCTGTTCAAGAACACAGCGTGATATTTGGAGATTCGGTCATGTATAGTCACAAAGTGGGTTCGTTAGAAACTTATTATCAGGAAATGCGGCAGCAACCATCAACAGATGAGAATTTGACTGCCGCTACCAAAATAATCTCCTCAGTCGCCGGTTCCGCGAGGCAAAAGCTTGAGAAGGACCACAGCATAATTTTGATATAGTTACATATTATTTTTTTTATGTAAGCTTTTTTTTTTTAAAAAAAATACTGTATAGTATAATTAAAAGTAGACATTTATTGTATGTTTATCATCGTTCACTTCTTTAAAAAAAAATTATCAGATGACCTGATGAGTTACTTGCTGTTGGCGCTTAATACGTTTTAGTGCATTTTGAAAGGTGGGGTTTTTTGAGAAAATCTCGTTTTCCAGTTTTTATTTTGATGTTTTAAGTTATGTACACAACATTTTTATCGTGTACTATTTACTAAAAGCCTAGAATCTGCGTCCGTAACATTTTCCTGCCTGAAGTGTTGTTTTTTAAAGAGTCCGAGTCGTGTTTATTAGAGTTCGAAATATCAACAGCATTGTGTGTAAATGGAACGGTATCAACAGGGTCTGAAATTTTCTACAATTTATGCACTATCTACTGACTCATTAGTCGCATGTTTGTGTCAGTGAGTCAGTAGACTTAACTTATAATACACTAAGTAAACTATGAGTCTCCTCTATAAACTAGGCAGACTTCTAAAAGTCTTTATAGTTTATCTACTAATTTATTAATTTTTCGTACGATTTGTGTTAATATTATTTAGAATCTCCCCGAAACTAGGGACGATCGGCAATCGCGGACATCCTCTAATAATTGCTGAATATTCATGTTATTTTGTTGAATTAGAGGCTGATTGTATACAGGGTGAATCTGAATGGTCTGTACAAACTTGGGGAATAAGTTTTAGGGACTTAAACAAGCAGAAAATGTTTTATAAACATTTTATCGGAAACACTTGCTTCTGGAATTACGACGGTTCAAAGAAAGTTTGTCTGCTATGACAATGGGATTACAACAAGCTAAGCGAATTGACATGATGATTTCGTTCGCCATTGTAGGCAAACTTCAAACCGTTGTAACTCCAGAAGCAAGCGTTTCTGACCAAATGTTTATAACAGTTTCTGCTATAGTTTAGGTACTGTACTAGATACTTTATTTCCAAAGTTTCTACAGACCATTGAGATTCACCGTATATATTTTATTTACATTTTTATTAACATTATATTGTTCTACATCATGGGTGGGTTGTGTTATAAGACAACTACTCTATACTTGGTGTGCAATGGCATTATCATAGTTGCCGTATATCGAAAAATTTGGGCTATAAACGACAGATTGGTGTTATATTCCGGGAGTGGTGTAGCTTATGTGTATTTCTTTGTCCAGTACAAAACCATTACTATTATACGTTGACTTTTTTAAATTTCTTTATTTTTCTATTAGTTATTTACGCTGTTGTTTATTTTGTAAATTACAGATTACTTTTATCTTTGGGTTTGTCATGAATACAAAATTGCCAAGTCTGAAGGTACACAAGATGTACGTAGGTTAGGGTAAGTTAGTTCAGGTTGGTTTGCTTTTCTAACCTAACCTAACCTCATCAAAATCCATAACCAATGAGTACAGTAGTGCCAAAGCAGGTTGGGCATACAACAAAAAAGTATCCAAAAGGAAATTGAATTTGTATTAATGTAAAGATATAAATTCCATTATATTCCTAATTTTTTAAAAAGTTAAATAGAAATTGTAAAAAAAAAATTTGGGAAGCTGCTGCCCCGGGTGAGGATCGAACTCACGACCTTGAGATTATGAGACTCACGCTCTACCTACTGAGCCACCGAGGCTGCTGATTTAAATTCTCCTCATATGGCTTAAGAATGATAATATTTTATAATAATTGATAAAAAGCAAAAAATCTCTGTCTAATGAGTTTTGTTTGTAATTTATCAGTGATTTTGTTCTGTATAAAAAAAAATACACGATAAAGTTGGCACAGATTTTTATGTGCGATTTTGTTGTCAATGACAAAACGTGAAATCCATTGATTTTTATGGACATTTTGCTGCTTTATTGGATCTGGTGCAATCATCATTGGCAGTGGTGAAACTTTGTACAGAACAGATTTAAAGCTGTTAATTTGGTATAAATATGATTTAACTATGTTAAAATAAATATATTTTTAGCTGGAATTAAAATCTAATTGAAACTATTTCTGGTCACTGCAATCAATGTTGATGATAGGTGATAAAAAAGTAAATCCAACATATAGAATACTAAGCTTTACTATTTGATTATATGTACAGTACTACTATCCTATTGAATCTGCAATTTTGTTTAAATGACATTGTATGTTTGCATATTGATTATGTTGTACTATTGTTATAGATCTTTATTTTATGTGTATAGGGGGGTACATACACAACATTTGGATTGTGTAAAGCTGTAAACCATACATAGTGAACTAACTTAACTTTTTACAGTTTGTCAGTTAATGAGGTCACTAAGTATTATCTAGGAATAGACATGATCAAATTTTACTGCGATTTCATCACAATTTTAATGTGACTTCAATCGCGTGGCATTTTTCTCGGTTGCAGCTGAGACAAATGTCACTATTTGGTTGCAGATTCAAATCTCAGTGAAATGGTAGCAAAGTCAATCATGTCATTATATCGCTGGACCAATTAGAGAAAGTCACTATGTATTAACCGGAATAGCATGTGACCCTATGGAAAAATCATAAGTAGGCTATTATAATCATCGTTTTTTCAAATTAGGGTTTTGTTTTTGACTTATCGGTATGGTTTAAGATGATCCATTTGTAAGATACTATGGTTTCACATAAATTATGTGAAGCTAATTAATCGGATTCAATTATAAGACTTTATTTTTTCCATTTTTGTTAGGTCCTAAGTAGAAAACTATGGGTTCGCAGGAAAATTTTCTGCTTCGTTGGAACAATCACCAAAGCATCGTGTTAGGGATGTTTGATCGTCTGCTACAAAACCAGACACTTTGCGACGTGACTTTAGCATGTGCTGATGGGACGCAATTGCAGGCTCACAAAGTGGTCCTGTCTGCATGCAGTTCTTATTTCGAGACGATGTTTGTAAAGAATCCGTGCAGACATCCCATCGTCGTGCTGAGAGATGTGAGCTGTGCCGAAATGCAGTCGCTTCTGAGTTTTATGTACAAGGGTGAACTGCAAGTAACCGTGGACCGTTTCAACAGTCTCCTGAAGACGGCCAAAGCGCTCAAACTCAACGGTTTGCTTGAAATGACCGGTAATGCGTTGGAATCTGACCAAAGTTTGTGCACACCACCCCCTTCTAACATGGCTGAAAACATCGTAGCGGAAGATCGTTCGACGAATTCTCCCATTCTAAAAGAAATGCAGACATCCGCCAGTGTTTGTCCTGCAAGAAACCCTACCACGTGTGTCAGCGTCATTGAAAAAAAAAGATACCAAATCTCGATCTACGTTGCGAAATGCGAATTTGCAACAATCTACAACAACAACCAGCAACGGGAATGTGTTGAATGTCGATGGATCGACTGCAGTTGCAATCGTTGATGTGAAAACAGAACCACCGGAGTCATGGACCGAACAATTGACGGATGAAAGTTGTTATTCTCTACCGACGCAAAGTGATTTTTTTCAAGAAAATCGAATGATACCAGTGACGCAAACGTCAACTTTGTTGGTACAAACTGGTAATCCGTCGACGCAACCCTCTCAGCCTAGCTACGTGCTAAGAACGGGAATGAAGTTTAACGATTATTCCGAGTTGAAAGACGCTATTTATCAGTACAAAAAAGCTGGTGCCATTGAAATGTTCTTGATGTACAGTCGGTCGATAGAGGGTGCTAGGAAGAAAGGCATCAAACGTTACGTCCGATCGGAGTTGGAGTTTTACGAACTGGTGTACAAGTGTGTTCATTCCAGCACTTACTACTCGAGAACAAAACGTCGAAGGTTTCCTAAGTGAGTCTTAACGTTTAAGATACGGGCTATGATCTATAATCGACGAGTTGAGCGGAGTAACGGCTCAATTCAAAAAATGTAGTTAATTTGAGAAAAAGGTCAAAAACTTCTGGCACCTTCAAATTTAAGATTTAAAAAAATTCCTGTCAACTGTGTATTTATAGAAGGAAAATGAACAGGTTTTGCAAAAAAAATTTGTTAACAGGCCTCAAGTTAAAGGCTAATTCGAAAATGCAATTATGCCGTTATTCTAAATATAGTATGCTAATTTATAAATGCATTCACACCGTTTTTCCAAAGATCAGTACTTTCTCCATTGTTTTGGAAGTAAGATGAGCGAGTGAAACAACCAGGAAGTGAAGCGACAAAAAAAAAATAAATCACAAAAATTTTTAAATCTACAATAGTCGCGTTCCATATTCTTGCTCCAAGAAAGTCCGAAAGTGCAAATTATATGCAATCTAATGTCTTTATGCTACCGACTGGTCTAAAACTATTCAATGTATGCATGTAAGGTTATTAACGACGTAAGTGGATTTACACTGTTTTTCCACTCAACTTCTCAATTGTAATCATTGATACTTTATGATTTGCTGAGAGGCGCACTTGTAGCACTACCTGTTTGTATTTGAGATGCGTTTAGAGACCAGTTTAGATTAGTTAAATCAAACATAAACATACTTAATACATCATTACTCATTTTGTAAATTTATTAATCATACACTTAATATGGTTTTTGTTTAACTAACCTACGCTTGTTTCTCAGCTAACCTATTTTTCTTTAACTGGAAGACGAATAATCTTGTCTTTTTATTGTTTTGATTTCTATTAGTGTGATGATGGCACAAGACTGTCCATTCAAAATGAGAATTCGAGTGACAGATGATGGATGTTATTTGCAAATTGTGGAACTGAACCCCAAACACGATCATACAATTCATGAGGTACGTTAATACATCTGAATAGACTAATGCCTGTTTTGTTTATTTATTATTTGTTTATTCTGATTTGTTTTTATAATTACATGTTTTAGCCAATTACGCCAGGACCAGTAAAAGATGCTTTAAGTGTGGAAAACTGGATGCAATCAGTTTTGAGCAATAAGAGTCAACCTGTGTTAAACAATGCTAAAGAAATTGAAGGTTCTAGGCAAGTAACGACGCTCAACAGTAATAACGATCAAATAACAATGAGTAATAATGGACAAGTGCCGAACGTCAATAAGCTAGATGAATACCTTTAAAAACAATAGCAGTGTTTGATTTTGTGATGAGGAATTTTGTTGCAAAAATATGTATTTTCATGATAATTTCATGTTGACTGGTTTGAAATGATTTTTGTATTTTACTTTCATTTCATTACAGAAGCTTTATTTATCGTTATACAGAGTAATATTCTCTCACTGGGTAACCCTGCAAAATAATTTAGGAGTGTTCTGGTGAGAAAATCACTCTATAATTTGATTTTGTTTCTGGTATAAAAGTTGAAGCTAATAAATGAAATAATAATCATATACCCCTTGAAAACATGATTGATAGTTTGACCATGGTTGATGACAATTCAATTGAATGAACACTTTAAATTTGTCTTTTTGTGTTATTTTTTCTCCTTCTTATTTGTTGTCATAATGCATTTTATACAAATGTAGCATTTGTAACATTTTAAGTCGGATCTGCTTTTAATTTGTATTTAATTTAAAATTGTTGTTGATGCTCTAAAGATTATTTAGTTGCTGATAAACTTCAAATAGTAAATGTATTTGATGTAAATATAATTATTTTTCTTGGTATAGTTTTATCATGAATCTGTTTATATTTCATATTGTATGAAGTTTATTTAACCAAATTGCAGAATACAGTATATTGATAGGTTTATTGGTAATCGGTTTCTTACATTTAAAGAAATCTTAATCTGTGATCAAGTTTATCCAATAAATTCATGAAATTATCAAAGGTTAACGATTAATGATAACTATTTGAATGTTAGTTTGTTATAGTATTTGAATATTTCATTTTTCAACTTTTGGGCAAAGACTATGACTATTGAATTTAATTATTTCACAATTTTAATTTAATTATTTTACAATTGTAATTATTTAAAAATAATTTTAATCAATTTTGAGTGATTTTTTTTTTTACAATTTATTTTTAATTTATTTGTCAGATTATTTTTATTTAGATAGAACAAGATTTGATTTATTTACTAACTATAACTATGCTTATCTTATATTAGCTTATGTACTTTTATAAAGCTTAATTACAAAAGCATTATATAAAATAACCATTTTAATTAAAATAATTTATTAACTATTTTAATCAATTGTTTAAAACATGGAAAATTAAGCTGTCAAACTTTATTTTGCTATGATTTTTATGCTTTATTTTAAACAATTTTTTAGATTCGTTTTAAATGTAATTTGGAAGTGTTGACTGAATAACGGTTTTTGTTTTCCACGCGAAAAACCCGTGGAAGAGCAAACGGCTCGATGGTTTACTGATGACGTCATATATTTCCCGCTCTCTCATTGGCCACGGGTTAAAACACTTCCCAAGCATAACAAGGAAGTCACACTGTGAGCAGCAGAACTTGTGCGTGGAAGGATGGTGTCGAGATAAGTGAATACATAGTTTTTAAATAATTATTTTCTGCTCTTAAGTTAGTTCGGATGACTACTAAAAGTGCTTATGGAATGACGGGGAATGGCGGGAGTTAAAGGTGTAGACAAGATGAGCGTGTTTAGTGACTTTCAGAAGGCTTGGGGGGCCAAATTCCCAGGTTGTGATCTACCCCAGGCGTGGGAGGAAGACGTCCGAGCCAATCTGAGCAAGCACCGGCACAAGGTGGCCCTACTCAAAGAGGAGCTGGAGAAAGAGGAGTTCTATGTCGAGTATCTCGAGAGGCTGTTGGCCGACGTGGAGAAACACAAACGGTCCAGGACGCCTCATGACAACAACAACACCACGACCACCGCCGCCGAACCCCCCGTGCTGGACCCTGCCGAAATTCAAAATGGCGCTGTCAGTAACCAAGGTGTCACCTACAACTCGGTGGAACAATGTGAGCTGTCACCCACGGTGTCGTCCAAAAAACGATCGTCGCAACACGAAGGAGACACGGAGACCCTTTGCGATTTGTTCACCTCGGCTGCTTGGGCTGACATCGCTAACAAAGGTAAACATCCAGGTAACAAAGTCGGTAACCAGTATGTGACTGTGATCAAAGTGAATGGTTACAACAATCCAGAAGGGTCGTCCAAGAAACCACCGTCTGCGGATGGTGGTGGTGGAGGAGTGGAAACTGCTGTCTCGAACGTGGAGAGGAAGGAAACTCAAAGACAGGGTTCCGCGAAAGGCAAAGTTCCTCCGAAACCGCCTCCCAAACGTTCGAAACGTCTCGTGTCATCCGCCAGTCTGGATCGTGCGCCAAACGGTGACCATGATGAGATGGTTGTGTCTTCCAGCGAGAATTTGAGCGTCGAGAAAGCGTTGTCGCAGAGCTTCAACTGTGGTAAGGAATCGAATGGAGTTAGAGCGTCGATGCTTCCCAGAAGTCCGTCGGTGGACGGCAAGGTGTCTTTGCTCAAAACGGATCCTGTTGTTGGTAAGATCGAGGTTGTGAAGTGTCCGGTTGTGGAAAGTTCGGTGACGAAAATGGATGGTGAAAAACCTTCCATCGTGTTGACAAATCCCACTTTGAAAGATGACGACGACGAGCCCAGTGCCAAAGTTGACGAAACGTCTTTGGACGATGGTTTGTCCCAGCGCTCCGAGTTGGAGTCGAGCTTGAGCGTAGCGAGCGTCAAAATGGACCAGAGTGTGGAGGACTTGGAGGAGAATGACTATGTGACATTTTCGTTTGACAAATCTCTCGAGTACGACGACATGACGATGAATTCGCAAGCCAGCGTTCAGAGCGGACAGAGTGGCTACAGCAGTCACAGTGCCCCGTCGGATCAAGACGGTGTAACATCTAGCCCCATTCCACCTGACAGCGACAGCCCCAAGTATTCAGATTATGTCAACATCGACTACTTTTTGAAGTCAAAAGTACATCTCAAACATCGATCGCCATCTCAAAGTGAGAGTCTCAACGCCGATTCAGACGATGACGAAAGCGGGTCTCGACTTTTGATTGCAACGCTCGCTAGCGATCCTGAAGAAGAAAGCGACAAACCTGAAACTGAATCTATTGCACCAACTGACGATGTCTTTGAAATTGACTCAGGTAAATATTTTCATTTTATTTATTTTTTTGTATTTAAATTAATCACATCGTATTTGCTTCAACGTGATGATTTGACGAACTACGATACAGTTTATCAATTCGGGAAAAAGGTTTTAACAAAGCGGTGAAACGGTTTTTTAATCAATTCGTCTGGGTAGCTTAAGTAACCACTGCGTTGTATATTGTTTCAATTTGTTTTTTATTAAACGCATCCTGATGTTACACAATACCTCGTAACAGTCGACAAAATTTTCTCAAAGTTGTATAATAGGTATAAATATAGTAATTTTATTACTGAAAATACAAATACTACAGGAAAACTGTTTTTATACTTCAAGGTCAGAATGGATTTTGTGTTCAAAACTTTCATCATTCTGTGTCATCATTTTCCATCACTGTGTTGATTAAAACATATCAACGATGTACTAATTTAACTGATTGCAATGATTTTGGTGAAATACTGCAAACAACGTTTTGTATGCTAATTTTTTTGATTAAATAAGTTGAATTTGTTTCCAGCATTTTTCAAAATGTTGATCAGTTACAAAGTTGACTTGTTGATTAACATTGATAACAGATTGTTAGCACTTTGAGTTGGCTGTTATCGCAATACTTGATTCGGGGGGGTGTTGATATACTCTGGTGACTTATTTATTTTGCTGATTTTTTACTGCGGTGACAAAAACTGCCAAACCACAACGGTTATAATGAGATTTGAATTTATTTATGTCGTTAAGCTTTTTTCCTTGGGATGTTGTGTTAGTAGCATTAAACGGAATTAATGGTGGTCGTTCTTGACAAGGTCAGAAATCTTTTCTGGCAAAACCCATTGAGCATGAGTAATGTTCAATTCCTGGTTTCTTCTTCTTCTTTACACATTTATAAAGTTGATGATCTGTGCATAAACCATGAACATTCCGACTATTTCGTGATCTCATTGTACCAACTATAACATATCAATTTATTTATTATTTTCCTTCAGAGCATTTGTTTCAACATTTTTACCTTGAAAGGGGGGTGGAAGTTTTTTTGCTGCCTTGAACATAAACATTAAAAAATTGCATGGTATTTTTATTTATATAAATAAATATAAAGAAAAAAGATTGCCCTGCAATTTTCCATAAGCTCTTAGTATAATCTCAAAGGGGCGGACTATAAACACAGCTGTTTTATTTACTATGCAACTGCCCTAATTTTCAGGTTGCCGGGTTAATTAGCATTCGTAGTAGATTAGGATTGTGGGGTTTTACCAGTTAAAGTATATGCTTGGATTCGCTAATTGCGAGAGCTCAATTAAACGCCAGGTTGTTTTTCTGTTTCTTGCGTTGGGTGAATCATTTTGTCTTATGATCATCAAAATGTACAGTAAAAGCTGGGCTTATTCGACACGCTCGATATCCCAAACTTACAAATAAAATGCAATACAGTTACAGTAGTCTTGTTTTGTTTTTACATTTTGTGTAGGAACATCTCATCATTTATAATTTGTGCTTATTCAATATATACGTGTAAAGAACCCAGACATTTTATAGAATGTCTGGCCTGGTTCAGGCAATGTATGAAATTAGCGTTCGAATAGTTACATTGAGCCAGAATTTAGATTATGTTTAAATAAAGTCTTATTTTGGACTTAAATTTTTATATAGAAAATGTAAACTAACATTTGTAGCCCTATACAAGTTGTTATTTCATACTTTGCCAAAAGAGGCTAGGATTTCTGTAGAATGTCTCTAGATTCTATACATTGATGGTAACATACGCTATGTGAGTATGAACTGCAAAAAAACGCTCTAAATCAAAATCCTACTCCAATAAAAAACTCGCATAAATCGAAGTTGTCTTGTACATAGTTAATACATTTTATTTATGGTGTATTAGATATTGTTCTAGCTAATTTCTTTCCTGTTGTTGAAGGAAGTGAAGAATTTTTCAAAGGAAGAGTATAGATGAAGAGGAGGCATGACATGTTTTATTTATAAATCATGTTTTCTTTGGAAAACAAAAGACACACAATCATCTATCTCCTCAGTTTCGCATTTTCTCGACACTATGATTGCTAAGCTCAGGAAATCGTGTTTGTTCTTTGAAATATGTATCTCGTGCAAGAAATTTTTATTAATAAGTGTAAGGGCCTTGGTTCGTGCTGAGTGAATGGATTTTTTTTAGGTAAAATTTTTTGTCTTGATTTTTGCAACCAGTTTTTGATCATCACAAGTTGCTGAACAGGTGTTGGATTTTAAGGAGAAAGTGGTTGTGTGTGTATTTTCAAAAATGCCAGTTACCAGAAAATTTTCTTTTTTGAGCAAATTTAATTAGTCTGGGAACTTTCGTCCATTAGGGGATTGCTGATTTGGCTGCTGGTCGTTTGGAGAAAGCCAAACTATTAAACAAGTAGAAGGTGCTAAACTAAACTACAATATTGAGGTGGATAAATGATTTGAAACATCGTTACCAACAAATCATGGTGTAGGTACTGTACAGGCAGTCCCACATGTCCAAAAGTTACAATGTACAACCTGCAAACAACTCGTAGGCTAGTTACAGACAAACCTTTGCAATTTTGTCTTCAGATCTAGTAACATGAGAGTACTGTACATGAACTATTTTTTTTTATAATCTAAATTGTTTAAGAAGGATATTTCAAATACAGTCTTGTTGTTCCAAGCAGTCCATAATCTCTGTAGGGCTTTTTGAATATGTGAGCCTCTTTCTTCAGGTCGAAAGAAGGCTGAATAGTTTCTTATGGTTTCACCCGGAATTGCTTTGAACAATTTGGTACTGAACAAGCTAATCTTCCTGCCTTTATTTGCATATTGGCAGGTCATTTCGAATATGAATTAATGATAAGAGGACTTGGACGTCATTTCACAGTTTATTACCGACCTTAGTGTTTCTATAGTAAAGTCTTGTCATCTGGAATATGTGCAGTAAGCCTACAACATCTTGCAAATGTCTGGTTTTTCTTTTCCAGAGCATGCATCTGTCATGTTACATTTTCAAAACTTGAGAACAACAGAGGGTGGAACTTTTTTTATCCCCAAATTGATCACAACGTAGTGGACTGGTGGATACTAATCGGTCCAACAGTCAACAACTGTGCATGCCTGAAAAACATTAAAACACCTGTCATGCCGAAGAGTTTGAATGCCAAACAAAAACTTGCAAGAAATTAGCAGCTAATGTAGCTTTAAAAAGTCTCAGCATTGAAATTTCGATTTGATATATTCGACACATCGATAAAGTTTGCAAAATCTGGATAATGTTAATTGCTTGTTTAAGTGAAAATTCATAGTGTTTGATTACAAATGATGCTCAAATGTTTCCTGGTGTCCTATGACCAAAGATGATGATGCATCTAAATGTTGATGTATTTTGATCCTGTTTCCTGAAGTAACTGGAAGAGAACCTACTGGCTACTGGAAAGTGATGATTATTTACAGAAACATGATCTTCCCCCTTACTCGAAAAGACTAAACAATATGGGTAACATAAGTTACAGTATTACTGCTGATCTGCCATGATGGACTTGTGAACGTTCGAAAATTAGACTTGGTAAGATGTTTGAATTAATTGGCCTGGTGTACATCTTTGGACGTCTTTTTTACAATTTTGAGAAAAATTCATTTAAGATTTGAACTTGCCTTTCTGTCTATGGCCACTTCACACTTCTTGCACTAGTATCTTTGCACATATTGTTGTTTTGCTTAAAATTTTGTGTTAAGAAGGTAGAATTGCACCCAGCACATTCGAAGATGTTTCTATTTTAGGTCATTTGGACAAAAAATGTTACTTTTACACCATGCCCTTCAATTATTATTAATCGCTGAAGTTTGAATGATTACAATGTTCGATCAATTTTTATTTCTAAAAATTAGGCTTCATATGATATTTGTTTATGACTTGGAGCTTCTGAATCTCTAATAAGAAAGGAATGTGGTATCTTTGGTATCGGATGGGATAAGAGAAAAGGTCAATCAGATAGAATTGTTCGTTTATCAATTAGATGACATTATTTGAAGTGAATGGGGATTCGCTTATTCATGATGACATAGAACCATTCATAAATCTTTTTGAGATTCTTCCTGTTTGTCAATCGGATACATCGTTTGATGCAAATGAGGTTATGTAGCGTACTTTCAATTTACTGCTCTTCGCTAAGCGTTCTGTCATGGGCCGATTAATAAAGTGCTAATGTGAGTTGTTTAGTCGCAAAAGCTTAAAGTATTTTTCTACATTTTCTGATCTTCCTTGTACAATTCAGATTAATTCAGCTCTTTTTAGTTGATTGTTTAAGTTTTTCTGTTGTGTCATTACAATGCAGGTTAACACTGCTCCTTCAGTCGATTGCTACTATGTACTTTTTGGTATTCAACTAAAGTTGTTAATTAAGAGACAATTTTTTTTTGATCATCTAATTATTAAAATGTACTTGTTACTTGCATGGTGGCAGCTTTTTTTGCTTGAGCTTGGTTTTATTTATTTGTATATTTATTTTTCTTTTCGTTTGTTCTGATATTCCTGAGAGTTTTTCAGAGGCTTGTTAAGATGCTGTTTTAGGAGTTCAATGCCTCCCTGCAAGATGCTTTGTAAAAACATTGGAGGAAAAGATGGATAATTGCTTGCAGAAACTTTTCAAGCAAAAATGTTCTGACATTTGAGTGTTTGTTTTTTTTTCTCTCTTATTTTTGCATCAAGTGTATGATATTGCATATTAAAAAATTCTATGCGAATCATGACACTCGTGTCCACGTGATTAGCACTTTACAGCGGGCATGTCAAACCTATTTTGAGCAGCTTCATATTTTGTGGAGGGCTACATTAGTGATTTTGCACTTTGGCCACAGGTTTTTAATTTTTATAATAAGTAGGGAATTTTTTTTACACTTAAGATTTAGTAATTTACACTGGGTGTTCCTGACAGGTCGTGTCAAATTTCAACCACTGATGCTGAGTATCGAACAAAGCAAAGTCCATATAAACGTGGGTCTGAAAATATCATTTGCATATCTACAACGATTGTCACTTGTTTGTTTTTTTAATAATATCTATTATAATGCTTGATATGGATTTGATATGTGCTTTATGATAAAAGTTTTAGGCTATGGCAGATTGTTGATTGTGATTGTACCTGTACAAGACCTAATTGATAACAAATGATTGATAACCATAAATAAGGCTATTAATAACAGGTGATACTGTGTACACATACTGTATATATATAGTCGAATATGAAATTATAGCTTACTTGAGTTAGCGAAACTACTTTATTGGTTATTTTCAATTTTCCATGGCACATTCTAGATAGTTTTTATGCAAGGTCAACAGTGGTTTTGTTATTCCAAAAAGCTTTTGTTTTGCTTTTTTTTTTTAAGTGTAATTATTTTACCATAAGAACATCTATATTTTTATATGAGATTTTTTTTTATAGGCTTATAAACTTTTTAAGTAGAATCATTTAAGGTTTGCCCTATATTTTTCTGAAGTTCTGAGCAGATAAAGTAATGATTACACTTGTCTTGTAAGGGCATATGACGTGCTGAAAAATCAAGGCAACATTTTTCTTTGTGATGAAGCAGAATGCTGTCTTTGACCTGCTTTCTGATCTTTAAAACGTTTTTATAGCCACTATTTTGGATGAATAGTTAAAAGAGTGAAGCTATAATATTCGATAAAAATATAACGTTCGTAATGACACAGCATGAGTTGTTTTTATGTTGGGATTAATTTTGATAATGATTTTAATCCATTGAGAACATCTTCATTCTGTTGCTTTTAAGTGTAGACTTATAATTGTTACACAAGCTGTGAATAGAGCAATGTTGTACAGGGTGGCCTCGATTTACGCGTTCATAATGTGATTTTGCTGTTATGCGATGAGAGAAATCTTTCTAGATGCTCGTATGCAAGAATATTTTGTCATTTTTTTTTATGATTTTTCACAGACGACTTAACTGGAACTGCTGTTTTTCTTCAACACAATGTGTACAGTGGAATCTTTATATTTGTCAAATCCAATATTCGTCAAGTTTTTTTCGGCCAAGTATTGCTCTGACATTCGTCCCAAAATCCGATGTTTGTCACCAAAAGTCACAGTCAAGGTTACATGTACCGGTACGAAAAGTTAGTTTCTAAGAACAACATTATCATAAAATATTAAAAAGTAAACTAAAAATGATTTGTGGAGTGCTAACGAAGGCTTGGGTGGATTCACAAAGTATTTGCAATTGATTCTGTGTTCGTCATTTTGTCTCGAACGGATTAACGACAAAGATACTGTATATAGAGGTTCCACTGTATCTGTAAATACAAGCTCCATGTTTTAATTTGTTTGCTTGTTTCCAATTTTATGGGAGTTCTGATAGATGTGATTTGTGATTTATGTGAGAAGGTTTTCGAGAATGTAAATTTTAGCATAAATGGAAGACTATTCTGTATTTAGTACCATGGAGGGTTCATGGTAATCTGCATTGTCCAAACGAGGAACCGTCATTCGTCTACATTTAACATCCCTGCATGTTGTTGAGAAGCTCGCATGTTTCACCTTGTTGATTTGTTTATTGCAATGTAAACGATTCCTTGCAGCGTTTGTCACTTGTCACATGGAAACCCACTTAAGGTTTGGTTCCCACTATCTGGTGCATAGAAAAACTTCCAACAGTCAAATCTACTGAGGTGAATGTTTCCCATGATCCATTATTTCGAGAGTGGTAGAAGTATCATACTCTGTGGATTAATAAGTCTGGGTTTTTTTTAAGCAAGACCCATGATATAAGTCATTAAATGGTGCTTTAAAGGGTTCTTTCAACCGTGTGTATTGAAATGCTTAACATGGCTAACAAATGGCAATTCCAAATTAGCATACATTTAATCATCTTTCCGAACATATAATTAGAGGACATATTGAATTAATAAATATATTTAATAATATAGAAATTTTCACAACTATGCAGGGTGTTCCTAAAAGGTCTTGTCAAATTTTAACCAATGCTACGCCTCAAAACCATGCAAAAAGTCCATATTAACATGGGTCTGGAGATGGTACTCATTTGCATACATACAACAATGGAAGAGCCTGGTGTAAAAGGGTGTTGAGTGACAGTTCTGTCAAAAATGACCTAGAAGCATTTTCGAATGTGTTAGGTGCGATTCAGTCTTTCAAACGTATAATTTTGAGCAAAACAACAATAGGTGCAAAGATATTAATTAGTGCAAGTTGTGTGAAGTAGCTTATAGACCACAAGGCAAGTTCAGACCTTCACATGCATTTTTCTCGAAATTCTAAAACATTTTTACCATTTCACATCGTGCCCTTCGATTATGCAACAATAAGCTTGTGACATGAAGTCATATATAACATGACTTCATTCTGTGTTATCTCAGAAGGAAAGCATGTATGGACCCATGTTTATATTGGTTGTTTGCTTTACTCTGATGCATAGTATCTGTGGTTGAATTTTTATTAGACCTTTTGGAAATATCCTGTATATACCTACCAAATAGTATATACCTCCCAATTATCTGGTACACTGTCTATGGAGAAAGTAACTCCATTTACAGAAGTCACTTAAGATAATGCATATGTTGACAGGCATAGGCGTGCGCAGCGTGTTTCTTAAGGGTGTGCAGTGCATACCAAAGTATCGATACTTAAAATATCGATATTTTATGTATCAATATTTTTATATCGACATTTTTCGTATTAATATACTTAATATCAAGTATTTTACCTGGCCACTGATAGCAGACAACTACAAAAGTAGTTTTTTTTTTAGGATGGAGAGAGTCTTTGAAAGTTTTATGGTAAAGATATGAAGTTAAACAAAAATAAAAGTTAACAAAGTAATACGATATTTTTTATATTACGATACTTTGACCATATTACGATATTTTTTGACATTAGAGTGTGCAGCTGCACACCTCGTGCGCACGCCTACGTTGACAGGTAATTCAAATAGGTTGTATTATCATGTGCTCTTTGTCTTTGAATATATAATATAATTTTGGGACTACAAAAAGTTGTGCCAACAAAACGAAAAGTTCTAAATTACATATACTTAAAATTAGGTCTAAAGTTTGGGTAACAAAAATTGCTGTATTCAAGAAGATAAAAGTGGTCTTTCAGCCTCCTTGGCTTTGCAAACTCCTAGGGGTCCATGAACTACACTTTGAGAATCACTGCTCTATTTCGAAAGATTTTTTTTGTGTGCGTACAACTGTGTACTTTTTTGTGTGGTATTTTTAATTGCAGTTAATCTGAAACTGTGTTTTTATTGTTACCACAGGGGTGTACAGCAGTTCAGTGGAATCCACATCCTACATCCAGTCTTCAACCCCACCAGTGGGAAAGAAACAAATAGTTGGAGGAGGAGGAGGATCTGTATCAGCCTCTGCACAGAGCTCTCCAGCATCCACTCTGGAGGTAAGAATTGCTCAAATTCCATCTCTGTTTAGATTTAGATCTAAAAGGACACCTCTGTTCATTAAATAACCATTGAGGACAGTTTGTCTTTTGTTTCACTTTGGACTCGTGTCTGTCGTTCTTTGTTTCGGAACACTTGGATTTTCAAACGTAAGCGGAAAACTAATAGTTATTTTTTGTTTCATTTGTTTGTTCTGAATGTATGTAAATGTTACTTGTAGTTTCAATGCTTGTTTTTGGAGATATCATTCTTTGCATATGTTTGGAAATTCTAACCAGTTTTTAATTATACACTTTGTAAGAGTACTTTCAAGTCAAACTCGGTGATGTTTAGCAAATTTTTTGGTTGGCGAATACTGTGCTGTACTGTAGTCTCAAATTGATCAGAAAGTTGTCCTTTCGTACGCGTTATATTAGCTTCACTCGTGAGTGACTTTGTGAGATATGAGCTGGGAATTAAACATATACTGGTATCTAAATACGTTTATGATAATATACCGTATAGTCCAGTGCACCAAAAAGTGAGAACCGCATAACAAAAATCGCACGAATAGAATAAAAGAATTGCAGAAATCGAAAATGAAATTACTCAAAACTCGCACAAATCGAATATCGAATAACTCAAAAGATCGCATAAATTTAAATTCGCATAAAATGAGTATCGAATAACTCAAAAGATCGCATAAATTTAAATTCGCATAAAATGAGTATCGAATAACTCAAAGATCGAATAAATCTAAATTCGATATATAAAGTGTATCCTTAAAAAACATTTTTAATGGATTTGTATTATGTTGTTCTCCAATGTATTGAAATTGCTGGTTCCAATTTTACACAATTTTTAAGTTTTCCGAGATACCATTCTTTGCAAATGTTGGGGAATTCTAATCCATGTTTTAGAACAACGTATTATATATATATACATTACTAGTCAAATATACAGAATTTTAAAGTGCTTGCAAGTGAAAATCCGTTGTCGTTGAATAAATATTGTAGTCTCGGGTTAATCGAATGCTATTGTCAACACGGGCTTGGCGGACTGCATTTTTAACCGAAATTTTTTTGTAGTCACTGGTTGTTTAGTTTTCAAACACAAAACATTCAATTGATGCCATACCATTTGAAACTTTTATTTTATTTTAAAATCATTTTAATTATCTTGTAAACGGGAGAGGTTTGTTTTTTTTTGTTTGGTTTATATTTTAAAATAAAAATTGAGGGCTATTATAACCCGCTATAGTTGCAGTTGAATGATTTGATGGCTGACTAAGCTTCACTTGGCTTCTGTCGGGATTTTTTTTCATCCTGTTGATTAACAGTAATTTCAGTTTAAAGTTTTTCAGATCCTCATTAAACTACGCACATCGCTTTTTTTCTTTATTCATTGGTATATTTATCCCTGCGTTGGTTAAAATTTATAGTCACTGCTATAGGATGAAAGGCATTACAAGTAAATTTATGTTGGTAGTGAAGCCCCTTTTTTTTGTGTTACAAGTTTCTTCTCAATGCAAGTTTTTATCAAAATTTGTTATTCAAACTAGTTTTAAAGGAATTTAATTTTGTAAACAAATGTAGAAGAAGCGAGTTATAAGAGAGATTCGTGTGTAATGTTCGAATTGCTTATACAGTGATACCTCGGTTCTCGAACGTTATCCTTTCCGGAACATGGTTCGAGTTCTGAAACGTTCGAAAACCTAGGCGCGGTTTACTCATAGAAAACTGATGCAAAAAGGATTAATCCGTTCTAGACCTTTAAAATTAACCCCTAAAACAGCAATTTGACATGTATTTTACTATTTAAATGGTATCATAGATTTATAAAATGATACATAATGAATGCAATAAATACAATATACTGTACTGTACACAAAAGCAATAATATATAAACACAATGTAAAAACAATACTGTAGACGATAAAAATGAAAATATACAGTAATTATTGGGGGGGGGGAGCCCTTTCAGTATTCACAATAGGTGACCGTTCTAAGGATCTTGCACTCAACGGAAGCCACGTGGCATGTTCGACTTCCAAGGCATGATTGACAAGCGAAGCATTAGTTTAGGTTTTATGGCGTTCGTAAACCGAAACGTTCGAGAACCGAGGTTTCATTATAAATGAAAAATTGCATATATATCATAAGGTTGTGAAAACTTCATCTTTGTGTACAAATGCACAAAATCCGAGATATTGAGATTTTTAGTGACAATTTTTTTTTCTTTTATTTTATTTCCTACATCTGAGAGCCGTCAATGGGGTTCGCCAGTAACAATGCCAGTGTACGTTCATGTAAATTACAATAATGAGCTGGGTGATGAAGAATAGCTCATCTTAACAGTATATACAGTGGAACTTCCCTAACTCAAATTTATTCACAGTTTCTATAACCAGCAATACACATAAACGAACTTTTCTAACTCGAATTTTCTTTGGTTTCTTGGGTGTTTGAGTTAGAGAAGTTCTACTACATGATGTGTACCGCGGAATCTCGTAAAATAACGGATAATGTTATGGCTATGTTCCAACACTGTTTAATGTTTTATTTCCATCGTTTAATGTTATCAAAAGGCACTGGTGTCAAAATTTCAGTGGTGAATGATATCGATTCAATATCAGTGTTCATATATACAGTTTAACATCTATACTGACATCACGTTCGTCACATAAGAATTTCAGTTATAGATGTGTACGTTACGATACCCACATGAGCCCCTTGAATTATGAGGTTCACGCCTCAAAATGAATGTAAACAAAGACGAGTATAAAAGAGTATCCCAAATCGGAGTGCATCGAAATGTTTTTGGAATTATCATTATTGGCAAGTTAATTTCTAGACTAGTCATTATTATTAATGATTGATGGTCGTACAGCTAGTATGTAACAAGTGTAGGCAGCTTAATATGAATACTCGGGAGACACAAACACATCCATCAAAGGCACGCACTGAAACTAAATAATAAACGAGAAGGTTAGTTGAACACACTAAACAGAGAAAATGATGATGACTGCAGCACATGGTTTCAGACTAAACTCTGGCCTCAAGATTTTATTATGTATCGATTATCCGAGAGCAAGTTGAATTACTGTATTTGTAACTCAACCAGAAAATAAGGATGTTACATGTAATGCATTCCATTTTCATCGCATTAGTTTTATCGTTTTTGTTACATAACCATGACGGTTCTTTTAT
Organism: Cryptops parisi; assembly: GCA_034695005.1. Lineage (NCBI taxonomy): Eukaryota > Metazoa > Arthropoda > Chilopoda > Scolopendromorpha > Cryptopidae > Cryptops > Cryptops parisi. The sequence goes on from JAQIWH010000229.1 coordinate 45,315, forward strand.
TTTCCCCACAGAGTTTGCGATAGGTTGCACTTTTTTTAACGAATCTATTTTTGATTGAAACCTGTTTTCCTTTCATTGAAATAATTCAAAATTTAAGATAAGTTTGAATATTGGAAATGGCTTACTTGGAATAATCTACAATGTACATAACAGATTTTCATTTTCTGAAATATGATTTTGTGTACCAACAGTGTGTGTTGAATTTTTACGGATAAGACACTTGACAATGTCTATGCATTTCATTCTGTGTCATCTTGGAAGGCAAGCATTTCCGGACCCATGTTTATATGCGTTGTTTGCTTTGCATAGCATCCGTAGTTAAAATTTAACTAGACTTTTCAGGAACACTTTATACAGTATTTTTGCGAATATAAGACACTCAAATATGAGATGCACTCAAATGTAAATCTAAACTTTTTGGGGGTCTGAGTGAAAAATTAATTACGTAGGACACACCCGATTATTATAAGATGTACACATGAGATACACCTAAGAAACAGCTTACTGACCAATGATACTTAAGCTGTGATTGTGTCTAATGTAACGTGTTTTGTAATAAAGACACTGCAGAATACTGAAGACCCCCAGATAACACACTCATTCATACATTTTTTGTTATATTTCACTGGTAATATAATAAATAATGATCCTTTTTTTTGTACTTGGTTGTTTATAATTTATATAAGATGCAGCTAGGGAGTGCCTTGTATAAAATCTTTTATAAGACATGTCTTATATTGTCGACGATATAAGGTGTGGGTTAAAAAGTGTATTTCACCTTCCTATTTGGTATTTATCATAATGAGATGTTTGTGATTTTGCAGCATGCCGATAGCCAAAGCATCAAAGCCGAAGCGGAAAGAATAGCCATGTACAGATGCATCATCAGCAGCATTTTAGACAGCGAAGCTATTTATTTGGAATGCTTGAGTGTACTACTTCAGGTGAGTTTTCATTATTGTTTTCGAATCATCATCATCTTTGACAACAACCTCTTCTGCTGATAGTTGAAGATAATTGAAGGGCCTGGTGTAAAGGGTGTTAACTTAACATTTTTACAACTTCGTATTTGCTTTTTCACACTAATATCTTTGCACTTGTTGTTTTGCTCAAGATTAAGTGTTAGAAAAGCAGACTTGCACCTGATTCGTTCGAAATGCTTCTAGGTCATTTTTTGACAGAAATGTTACTTATACACCAGTTTTTTCAATTGTTCCAACCTGATGGTTAGGCCTATCTCTGTGGTTAGTAGGCATTTTCAGAAATTTGGTACTCGTGGTTTTCAAGTGGTGGAATGAAGAAAAAATAATAATAATAAGATGTACCCGGTGCAACTGGAACAGGATGTCAAGGGTTTTCAGTACAGTGTTATTAGACTTGTGCAGTACCTGGAGTGTGACGCATGTGATATTGTTCCCATCTGCCACTTGTCAATGGTGGCAGCAGGAAAATTTCACACACTGCTAGCTAACAAAGGAAGTTGCCCGTTTGTCCATAATTGTCTTCCCTTGTAGTTATGTTTGTCTTAAAGTTCAGAGGGCATGAACCCTTAATAATCGTTCTGTGGTGAAATGCCAACACTGAAATTTGAACAACAATAAAATGACAGCTTTGTACTTTTAATTCATTGTTTCAAACGGTGCAAAGGAATTTAGCGTTTCTCGAGATCTACAGAATTTGATTAGTTTAGAAAGGAGGAGGGGGATGAAGTTTTTGTCTTGGATGAAATTGTGTAGTGGAATTTTCGATTTCTTGTAGTCTATATCTATAATATATGGAATTGTGCAACTGTTATGAGTGTTGTTACGAATGCATGCGGCAAAAAAAATGAAAGACGGTTCTTTGGAAAATGACTCAAGTAGCCAAGTTACATGGTCAGGAAATTTTTTAAGGTACCACCTTCGTGGCCTTCAAATTGTTTTCATAGTTTTTGTGAATGATGACAGCTCAGTTTCAGGGAAAAAATTCTGGTCGATATATGTCATTTGATTAGAATGTGATTTTTGTGGGTTAGTGTTTCAGCATTCTGAATTATTGTACAGGGTGCCACGAAAGCCACCGTAGGCTACATGCTTTAGCAATAATTTCTCAGCACATGATTGAAATAGTTGAATTTAACTTTTTTGTAAAATAAATTTTAACTATTACATAAATTACAAAGAACTAGTGAAATTCGGTTATTATAATCACGGATATTATCATAATCAGTCGGTCCCAACACACTGTTTAATGTTAATCCATTGTTTAATGGTTATCAGCCGGTTATTGTTATCAAAGAGCATTAGTTTCAAAGTGATCATAATAACCGGATTCCACTGTAAGTTACCTAAACTGGATTCTATATCACGTATGTTTGGAATCTTTTGGGACACCCTGTATTTATTTTTCAAGCTTATTTTTATTTTATTTAAACTATCTATAATTGTTTTCTAGATTTATAGAACACTTTTAAGTAGGTGGTCAGATTTCTAATTAATTAATTAAATGAATTGACATATTGAAATAATTATATGGTTCAGTGATTCAAATCAAATAGTGATTTGTCAGCGGATATAGAACAATCGATGTTGTAAGTAATAAACACTTACAATTAGAAATAACTCCTTTGACAAATCAACTGAAGTTGTGTTTCAAGTTGTAATGAAATTCAATTGAAATCTTGTTTCTGAATGTCATGAATTGTCAGCGTCTAAGTATGTTCGCCATGCCTAGGTTCAAAGCTCTTGCTTAATTGTAACCTACAGTCAGTGGATGACTAATGTGTTATTTTGTTCTTTTAGTACATGAAAGCATTGAGAGCCACCTTCAGCACCACGCAACCTGTTCTGAGTCAGGAAGACTTTTCTGTGATATTTTATAAAATTTCCGAATTGTTCGAACTTCACGAAACTTTCCAAGAGGGCATTAGAAACAGAATGCAGAATTGGGACGGAAAGCACACGTTCGGTGACCACTTCAAAATTCTGGTAAGAAAACCCGGTGATAGTTTGTTTATGTATACGTTTAAATTGTTTTTTTTTTTGTGTAATTGTGTTTTGTAAATTATACACATTTTTTTAGGCCAGCAAATTAGGGACCTATGCATCTTTTTTGCAAAATTATCCTCGTGCTATAGAAGCAGTGCGAAAATGTAGTAATGAAAATTCCCAGTTTTCCGAAATAACTAAGGTGAGCGAGGATGTTTGAAAAATCACTTTAGTATGAAGCGTGACGTGTTAAATATGATTTACCTATTAGTTTCTCATGGGTGTGATTTGAGATATACAGCAACATCTGGTGACAAATACTGATAACACAAAGTTTATATTAGTTTTGGTTGTGAATGAGAGGGCGACATCTGGTGATAATATAAAATAAAGCCTATCTGTTTTTAATGGTTTTTGTGTTTTTCTTTTTAACATTTTAGACAATCAAACTAAAAACATTGAAGGGACAAGTTTTGTCTTTAGAAGGTAATATAACTTAAACAGTAATAACCTATACATAATACAAATTTAATGACATTTTGGTACAATTTACAATTTATTTTTTGCTTTTTAGATTTGCTTCATAAACCCGTGGCGAGAGTTCAGAAGAATGCTTTAGTCTTGCACGTAAGCATATTTTTCCCATAACTTGAAAAATAGAGGTTTTGTATATTATAGGCGTTTAATGGGTGCAATTTTTTTTAATGTAGGATTTACTGAAATACACGCCCGAGTCTCATCCGGATTACAAGACGTTAAAAATGGCGCTTAAACTAACCCAGTGTTTCTTGAACGAGTTTAACATGTCTGCAGCGGAAAGCATGTTCCCCGTAAGTTACTTTTCTTTACTTGTTTTCAAACTTTAAAATTTATGTGTATAAATGTTTTTGTTTGTCGGTTTTCTTCAGGCGTTCGATCGAACTCAGCGTCATTTGGTGAAAAATAGTTTTATCGTTGAACTTTCGGAAGGACATCGAAAATTGCGACATTTATTTTTGTTCAACGATGTCATTGTTTGTGCCAAATACAAAGCTTCTGGAAGGTAAGCCTATTTAAATTTATGTATCGTTGTAATACTTTATGTGAATTGCAGGGCTCGTCTTACGATGTGTTTACCACTAAGACTGTGAAAGGGTATTGTGGCAAAGTTCATGTTCTTGGTTTTAAAGCACTGTTTGATTTTCAGGGAAAAATTTACGTTCGAAGTGAAATGGTACATTTCGTTGATGGAAATTATTATCACTGCTGAAGAAGGTATGTATCATTAACTAATTTGCTTTCTTATTTTCGATTATCGCTATTTTTGTTGATTGACAATGATAATAATAGTTTAATCTTTGGTGGTATTTTTTAGATAGTAAAGAAATTCGTGAAAGCTCCCCTGCCAATATTCTAGCTTTGAAAACGCAAGCGTCGACAGTGAGGCATCAAATTATCAGGGGCGAAAAACATTCGTCCAACTCCGAGGTTAGACTTGGTGACCGATGCCTACCATAATATGGGTCGTTGTGTGTTATTAAAAAGTATTTGTTTTGTTTTCCATACGATTAATTTAGAAACGTGTGTCGGGTCGTAACGTTGATCGACATCGAAAGAAATTAGCCGAGTTGGAAGCTCAGCTAGTGCTAGCGTCGCCCAACCTCGTGTTACGAATCGGACAGAAACAAGGAAAAGCGTTTACGTTTTTTCTTTCTTCCGAGTTTGAACGGCAGCAGTGGATTGAAGCCGTCAACAACCTTCAGTCTTCAGGTCGGTGTCTGCTGTTTTTTTATTCATTTATTTATTTATTTATTTGGTTTATTTATTTATTTATTATTTTCTGGTTTTATTTTTGAACATTTTTTTTTGTGTGTTTATTTTGTTCAGCTGCACCGACAAACTTGAACCTGACACAGTACGAGCTTCAGACGTGGATCACGACGTGTCGCAAATACCTCAAAACTAACATGGGAGCTTTCCTGCTAAGATCTGGTAAATATTGTATATTTTATCGTTACATTTTTTATTTTATGTAAGTACCATTTCATGTATTTTGTATACAAAGTTATGTATGCTAGGCACATAATGTATACAGGGTGTTCTTAAAAGGAGTAAAATTTTAACCACATGCTGCGCATGCCAAACAAAGCAAGAATCCATGCAAAAAACATCCTGTATAATATGTTGGCCTTGAGTGTAATCAGATTATTATTTATTTATTTATTTATTTAATTTATTTTAAGGAAAAGATGAACTCTTAGTTGGGGATTTGCATGTGGTAATCCATTCTTTGCAAGGGCTTCCAAGGCCTGCAGGTATTATATCAATGATGATTATCACATTTAATTCACAAAAACAAAAATGTGTGCCCGCTAAAATGTTTGCTTTGGTTTTGCGTGCAGTCATATTCTTTTGTTTGGAAGTGGATTCGTATGGAAATTACTTCCGCAAAGCGAAGACCAAAGTTTCTCAAAATTCGGTGGAGCCCACGTGGAACCAGGTGAATCACTTTATCCATTTTATTTTTTGTCAAACATAGTTGATAATTAATACAGGGTGATCCTTACAATGGAGGGGAAAAGAACAAAAAGTTTATATTGAGGTCTATCTTGTTCCAATACTACAAAAAAGTACTATTCCTAAAACTTGGTGAATCTCGGATGAAATTTGGAGTTGGAATCATGGTTTTGACACATCGGAAGGGGAAAAACAATAGTTTTGTTTTCAATAGGAGCATTAGCTTATCTTGTTCCGGTATTTAAAGAGTAATATCCCCAAAATTTTGGTCTATTTTAGATGACACTTAGAGGTTGCTCCCATAGTTTGAAAAATTGGTTTGAAACATTAACACGTGATTTTTCAGATCTTGGTAGCGACCCCTAAATATTGTTCAAAACTAACCTGATTTTACCAAAGTTACTTTTTTTTCCGTCATGGAGCAAATCCAGAACGTTTTCAAAACTTAAAAATTAGGATTAACCTTAATGTCCACTATGAGATGTCGACATGTTACTCACAGTTTGAAGATAATTACTGACCACTGCAAAATTAACAATAAACTTCTTTGAGCTTGTGATTTCGTTCCGCCAAGAATCACATCCGTATAGCCTGGCATGAAAAATATAACGGATACTTCAAATGTTGACATCTCATGATGGACACCCTGTATAATTTTGTTGTAACAACAGTTCATTTCTCAAAGTCTGCTTATGGCAATGCGATGTTATGTAACTGATTTCTCCTATTTAAAATAGGATTTTGTGGTTGAGCTTGAAGGTTCTCAGAATCTGCGGATACTGTGTTACGAAGTTCATCCGCAGCAAGGGATCATCCTAAGGGCCAGGACAACACTAGAGGTATTGAACTTTGTTTGTACTAAATATCAAGTTTGCAATGACCTATTTTTAAAACATTGTGCCAGAGTGAACCGTATTGTACATTTATAAAAATTTTGTGATTGGTTATTTATGAATTGTAATTTATCTTTTTGAACGTAGCTAAGTCAGCAATGGTTACCGACTAGACCAACCGAGAAATCTGTAGCCCTTCACGAGGTAAAAATGTCTTTTCGAGATATTTAATATGACATTTTTTGACATGTTTAAGCCATAGATGCTTTGACATGAAATATTCTAATTTTTGGTTTATTTATTTATTTTGTAGTTCCTCTTGACTATGACCGTTCAGTACGTGACGGGCGAAATGACGCTTAGAAGAGCTCCTTCGTCTAAGCCGTGCGGTCTTTTTGGAATCAAAATTCAGCAAGTTTGCAAGTAATTACAGCATACTGATAAATGGTGATAGTTAACATGTAGTTAAGGTAGATTTATTCATTTATTTATTTATTTTAATCGTAGAAAAGAGAAAAGGCAGATACCGTTTTTAATAACCAGCTGCGTTCGAGAGGTAGAAAGACGAGGTAAACAAATTTTAAAAAATAATTTCTCATGACTTTTTATAGGCTTTATATTAGTTTCACTGTTTGCGGGTTGAGATGTAGGGTGACATCTGGTGACAAATACAAATTTTAAACTGGGCCTACTTTATTCATATTAGTTTTAGTTGGTAGAGGGAGACATCTGGTGACAATATATGAAGCCTATTCTTAATAATCAGTTTTAGTGTATTAGTTTTTATGATTATTAACACTTTTGTTGGTGTTGCGCTTCGTGATTTTTCAGGCATGTCGGAAGTTGGAATTTACCGTGTTTCGGGTTCCGCGTCCGATGTTCAAAAACTGAAGAAAACGTTCGAAACCAGTGAGTGCCATTTTCATATTGTAGTTCATTTATAATTCAATGTTCGTTAATGGATTAATGTAAAAATTTATTTCGTAGATGCGTACGAAGCCGAACAGTTGCTGAAAGAAGTAGACGTTCATTCCATAACCGGTTTGCTCAAACTTTATCTCAGGGAACTTCCGGAAGCACTTTTTACTGATGAGCTCTACCCAAAATTTTTTGAAGGATTCAGTACGTGTCTAACATACGTTACTCTCATTCGTTTAATTTTTTATTTTTAATGTCATTAGGTTAATTTTTGTCAACCTAATGCGGACTGTTTTTTTGTTCCAGGTATGCCGGACGGCGAAAGGAAAACTTTCACGCTGCTTCATTTATTCAACGCACTCCCCGACATCAACCAGGGTATTATTCTGTTTCTCATCGACCATATGGGGAAGTAAGCATATAAAATCTTTTTTTTTTACGTTTTTGATCCTAAAAGCTCAATGTACAGGGGTGTTCATCATGAGATGTCAACATTGTAATCACGTACAGTTTGAAGGTGAATACCCATAACTAAACGTGGATATGAGCGAACCTATCCATAAGAACCAGGCTATAACTTCAGTGCACCTTTATATGTGCAACTTTGGTAGTCTGACTCAATGCCATGTGTCATGCTATAGTTCCTCATGTGCCCTACATTTGTTTCTGCATTCCACCACACAACCTGTGCTTCATTGTTTGGGAATTGCCATTTTGGAAAATGACTGACTGCAGCGCCACTGTAGCTCTGACACGCACTGCAAAATTCTTATCGTTTTTTTGAGCGTTTCCATTCCATCAAGCATCACATTTGTGTAATGGATGACAATAATAATAATGGACTTTCTAAATGTTGAGGTCTCATGGTGACACCCTGTATTTGTATTTAATATTTTTCTAATGATTCAAATTTGTTTTGTTTTCTACTTCTTCAGAATACACCAGCAAGAAACGAATAACAAAATGTCGCTGCACAATCTGGCTACTGTTTTCGGACCTACTCTTCTCCGTCCTTGTTCCAAAAGTGATAGTTCGAGTCCTTCCGATCTCCTCGCCGCCGAAACGATCGACGTCATGGCCCAAGCTGGCATCCTCTATTTCTTCCTAAAACGTAAAACTAACGAAGAACCGATCCAACACGAAGCAACGAGATGAAAAGGTATTTTGTTGCGTTTACGTTCCTAAGTCGCACCGAGAAGAACAACCCACGATTTCGGTTAATGGTTTTTGTAGTTTTTGGTTTCACTCAACTTGTCGCTTAGCAACGCCACCTGGTGGCAACACCACCATGCTCGATGCAATGAACTCGAGCATCTTTTAAGTTGTTTAAGTTCGCGGATACAAATGTTAGGTTAACGATTATTTTTACCAAAAGGTGGCAGCTGGATATAGAGTACCGTGTTTGTTTTTCCATGCAACTATTTTTTTTTATGAGGCTAACTTATTCATATGACACGAATGGTGCGCAAATCACCATACAGGGTGTTTTGTTTTGTTTTTTATTCTGATTAACGAGGAATGATTTTATTTTTAATTATTATTATTAGTATACAACGAACACCGTTAGGCTTTGCTTTTAGTATTTCCGTACCCCCGACCTAGTATATAATTGCAGTGACTCTAGTTACGTACTTTCGTTAGTCTTCCACGTACGTATATGAAGTGGGTTAATGATTTATTCTGGAACGAAAATAATTGAAAGGCTTCCACGTTTATATTTCCAATACTATCGCATAATAGGAAAATTTAACTCGACATTCCGGGAACAAAAAAGTAATTTTCATTCGTGATCTCAGTATTTATTTGTTTATTTTTACTGTGTTGTTATTTTTGTAAGAATTTTTTGTCTGATAAGGAAATTTTTAATTTAAGGGGGGGGGGATATCAATAATTAGCAATGATTCTGCCAAGAATTTTAATTTTACATTGGACTTTGATATTTAAAGATTTTTTTTGGTACTTTTTGATTAGATTTTTTGGTACTTGGTTATGAGTTTATTTTGCAGGTTAGGTTAGGGAAAAAAAATGAATGAAATGTATGACTTGTTTATTTCCGTAACCTAACCTGCAAGATAAACTCATAACCGAGTCGTTCGATCGAAAAGTACCGATTTTTTGTTTTCTACAACAGCTGAATCATCCGCTATATTAGGAAGTTAGAATCCAGAGGATGTAATGCTACATATTCTGAAGTTTCACTTCCTGGAATATAATTAATCGAATGCTGGGAATCATATATTTATATACATCTTTATATATATACACACACATACATTTAATAGCCATTTGAAAAAAAATTCCAACATTATTTTAAGAAACAAATTTCCTGTGAGCGTATTTTGTCAAGATATTTTTCCTAACGGTATCGGCATATTCCGCGTATACTCCAGCTTTGTACCTCAAAACTAACGAGCGAATCATATTATTCCGAAAGAAATTCTTATTATTCTCGGAGAATTTTTGTTTTTTTTTAAAAATGGTATATTTAATCAAACACAAATCAACTTCCTCTGTTGCCAAATGATATAAAACAGTATTATGAAAAAAAAATAATAAATAATTTCCAGAGTATTAATATTAATAATAATAATAAACTGATATACAAAATATTTTTTGAAAATTACAAAAAAGAGAAAAGATGTATAGACTAGAGTCTTTGTGCATTAAGCAGTGCACAAATATTTCCATTAACCGTAGGCAATTCAATGTCGACTTAGCGTTTTTTCGTCGAGTCTACACTAGCCATAATCTATAACCAGTATGATGTATATTTTCGGTAGAGCAGTATATTAGATATCGATAGATATCTTTATTTTTCGGTGTCCCAGCTATCTGCACTTGAAAGCCGAATGTTTAGGTCCGGATCAGTAGTCATGAATATTGTCCGAACAAGCTGATTCAACTATCTTGGATTCATTACGCAAAATGGCTTCCAATGCAAAACAAAACTATTGACAATTCTTATTGTCCTAATGACTTTCTGTTAACGTTTTAATACTAATTGTCACTTTTCTTATTACTCTTCCTGCTATGGCACTGTTGTGGTCACTTTTACTCTGTTGCTATTCTGCCAACAGGTTATGGGCCTATCAGGTTTCCATTGCAAATTACAGTAGAACTTTTCTAACTCGATTTTTATTACATTCCCTACGAGTGCATGCTATGACAGTGTTCAATTTTACGAGCTCGATACTCTGCCGTGTCAACAGGTTATGGGCTCAGCAGGCTTGCAAAATGGAAATTCAGAATTCAATTGAGTTGGGCAGAAATCACTTGCATCGTTATTCCTTAAAATGCATATATTGAATCGTTTTAGACCAGTCTATAGCATAAAGATGCATATTAATTTGCACTTCCGGACTTATTGGAGCAAGAAATTAAATGTGACTATCGTAAATCTGAATTTTTGTAATTTCTTCCTTTTTGTTCCTTCACTTGCTCGCTTCTCTTCCAAAACAATGGAAAAAAGACTGATCTTTTGGAAAATGGCGTAAATGCATTTATGAAATTAGCACGATATTTGGAATAACAGCGTAATTGCATTTTGAAATTAGCCTCTAACTTGAGGCCTGTCAAGTAAAGTTAAGATTTTTTGCAAAACCTGTTCATTTTCCTTTTATAAATATACAGTTGTCAGGAATTCTTTTTAATCTTAAATTTGAAGGTGCCAGAATTTTTTGAGTTACACCCATATTTTATCCAACTCCTCAATTATCAACAATTCAATTTTCCAGCAAAGCTATTGCTGTCAACGTTAAAGATATGGATGGAAACCTGTCTCCAAAATGATATTTTGAACATCCGTTCAAAATACACACATTTGACACACACTTTTGATAAATTGAGATATCACAAGAGAATTTATTTCCTTTTGTGTGAAATGGTGCCATTTTTAATTTTATAAGTATAAAAAGCAATTTCACTTCATTAAACACAACTTGATGGTACTGTTTTAAACTCTTATTGGGAACGGTATCAAACGCAGTAAACTCTTGATCGAACAAAATTAATAATTCCAATAGTTGAATCAGCATTGTCATAGAAATAACGAGTTCCTTCCAGCGTCCAAAAAAAAAAACGGGACCAAATATATTGGTATCGTATATACCATTAACGGTTCACTATGCAATCGCTTAATGGAATTTAGTAGTGCCTTGTAGTAGTGATAATGCAAAAAAGTGATTCATGCTCCCTCCTACTTAAAACGCGCTAGTGATATTTTGTGAAACACTCTTTTACACTTCCGATCTTTACGCATTTTTTAATTTTTAACGATAACAGGTGTACGATGTAATGAATCATATCCTTGCTTTTTTCGGTTTGTATATTATGTATATTTTTATTGTTTTTTTTGTAATGATAGTTACTTGTGTATTATATAAAGAAAGTAATGTTCAACGATATTTATACAAATGCATATAAAAAAAAATTATGTTAGAAATTGCCAGAACTATTATTGCGTTTTCGACAAACATATACAAATAAAAACTTGTGCATTCTAATTATATTTTTAGTTAGTTACTATCTTTTTTTTTAGCTTGGAATAATAACCGACCCTTTCGGAAAAGAAATACACAAATATATCAGCATACTTGTACAACTTTTAACATTTTCAGGTCTACAATCTTTTTTTTTTTTCTTCACGTTTTTAATTTTTTGTTTGTTTTGTTTTAATCCCCTAAATAACTTAAGTTAACAGATCTATAACTGAAGATAGAACGACAACTGGAAAAGTCTTGCTTCATCGTCCCAGGATACGACGTAGTTGATTGTTCTGCTGAGTTATCTTGAGCTCGCCGGTTTCGGTCTTGTCCATTAGTCGATCGATCATGACGTTCTGGTCGTCGATTTCGGTGCCTAGTCCTTGCGCCAGTCCCGTTAGGCGAGAAAGTCCAGCAGACATTTCATCTGTGACGACAAGTAATGGAAAATAAAAATCGATCGCTTGAGAAATATGGCGTCCGTACAGTATCCTGGTGGTTATTTGTTGTACCTAAATTGGACTCTATCCTATTTTCGATTGCAGCGTACTGGCTTCCGTAGGCATTTCTGGAAGGAGGAGCGCGTCGGAAGTCGTCGATGTTGTCCGTGTCGTCTTCGAGTCCGCGTATGCGCATCGCTAAAAGGTGAGAATGTATTCGTTAAGTAATGAAGTATCGCCTCATTATACTGGGTGTTCATGAAAGAGATAGTCTGATTTGAACCCAAAATGCTATGCATAAAAACAAAGTCCAGAGATTGAAACAATGAAATCTGACTTCACCCTGTGTTATCACAGGACACAATTTTGGACTCATGTAGTCTGCTTTGGTTTGATGTATATGTGGTTAAAATTTGACCAGACCTTTTTTTTAGGAACACCCTGTATACAGCACTAGTGGCTGGTTAAAGGTTAGTGTAAAAAAATACTAAAAATAACAAACGAACCAGGATGAACGGAAGCAGCTGGTGGTTGCTCGGATTTCACTCGATCCACAACGCCTTCCAGTGCGCTCGGCTGTTCCGATTTTTGAGGGTTTTCATCCAGTAGTCGTTGGCGCTGTTGTTCCGGTGTTTTGGAAAAGTAGCTTTTGATGCCCCCAAAGATACTCTGAAACGTACACAAGTCAATGTTTCCATTAAACCTTTAACCCTATTGAACTTTAAATTAATCAAAATAGCTTGGCAAAGAGAATTGTAATCTGGAAAATTACTTTAATCGACGTGATATGTTTCTGTGATGTCTTCAAAGATGCGTTGACCTCGTCAATTTTACGCTCGGAATTTTGCAGCTGTTCTCGTTGATGCAGGAGTTCCTAATCAGCGAGATAAAAAAAGGACGTTGGTTTATCAAACATGTCATTTGAGCCGCATCATTGGTTTCATGTGTACACTCGTTAAATTGAAAACAAATTTGTTGATGATTGCAATGTGTTCAAGTTCAGCCGAACATTAAAAGAGCTGAATACGGTGGAATCTGGTTATTGTAATCACAAGTAAAGTTATCATGTTATCAGAATCAGTTGATCCCAAAACATGGATTAATGTTATCAGCTGGTTATTGCTATCAAAAATGTACTACTATAGTCCCAAAATGATCACTATATTATGCCAAATATGAAATTCAAATAAATTAATCGAGTTATTGGCAACAAATTAGCGATCATTGTTGCTGCCAAATTTTTTGGCGTCGACATGCTAAATCACAAACAGTGGATAACAAATATAGCAACGTTTCATCTGCGTAGATTGCATTACATGTACACACAATCTATGTAGAATTGCGTGTAATGCAGTTCGATTCAAAAATGTGCATGAACGTTGCAACTAAAGCACATAACATGTTACCAATCAAGGTTATCTAGGGGTTTAGGTTGATAAACACGATGTTATTAACTACCTAATCCAGCGAGCGTAAACAAATTAAACATGTTTTAAACTAACCCAGTGTTTTCCAAATGGGGTTCCGTGAAACCCTAACCTAAACTGTGTGTGCCTTCAATTTAAAGGTCTTTGTCAAAATGTTTTCTTAATTCAGGACAATGTTTACTAACTGATGTGGTACACTAAAAAAGTTGATACCATTATGTTGTACAAAATATAAACTAATTTTTGCGACAAAAATGTAATCGGGAAACTGAACTTACCTAAACCAGCATCTATTGGTTTAGATTAGTTAACAAGAGCGACAATCCCATCACTAAACAGCCTTAACTCCTAGATTACGACAATGAATTACGCAATCCAACGTCCAGTATGGAATGCACAATGTGAACCATTGCGATCGTTAGAACTATCGGTAATCTTGGAGTTTAGGTTGGTGAGCAGAGCTTAGGTAGGGTATCGTCAACGTTAATAAGAATTTTTTAATGTATTTTTTTTAACTAACCTAAACTGATATGTATACTAGTTTAGGTTAATTACTAGTTGTTTTGTGAACAGCAGACCTCACTCCGATAAAAAAAAATAATAATGCGAATGCAACCAAAATTTAATGAGTTTTGTGAAATGCCCTTCTGAAAAACTTGTGCAAGTTTGAACCGTTCGCAAGTTATCACGAGACACACACACAGACAAATGCAATTTCGTCCCACTTCTCAAAACATAGATCTCATTTCGTTCAGTCGATAAACATTAAAAAATTCCATGTCTTATAGCGCGAAAAGTACATTTTCAATCTGTTAGACCGAAAACGTGCTGAATTTAGCGTAAATAGCTTGCATTGAAAAACGAACAGATCTGAACGTACATTTTTAAGCTATTGGACTGAAAACATTCCAAATTCAGTGTACGTGTCTTAACGATACCCCGCCGAAACGCAACAATTACCGAAGTAGCGACCTGTCTTTTCAGCATATTCTGTTTGATTAATCATCGGTATATATATGATTCATTGCTGATAAAAAAAAACAAACTCTAAGAAGGAAAAATATAAGCAAATATTGTATACAAAAAAAATGAATTATATTCACCTCAGCCGTGGCAACTCCTATTCGTTCGGAATCGTATATCATGCTCAAACAGCGTTCGGAGGAATCGGCCGACCGTTCACCGATTCTTCGAATCTCCTCTTCGATCTGCATTTGTCTAGTGTTGGCACCTAATGCTGATGGTGGTTGTTGTTGTCTATACGAGTTGTCAGCATTACCTAACATGTAACCAGATCGACCCTGTCGTGGATGATTGAGAAATTCGAAATCGTCCACCTCGTCTTCATCATCCTCGTCGAACGGAACTCTTTTAACGCTCTTGTAGCCGTAGTTTGCCATTATTTTTCTACCTATTAGAATACTATATAAAGTTAATGACTACAGGGGACGATTAGCTTACTCTTGTGTCGTTATTTTTGACAATCCTGTGTCGAGATAGGTTTCTGCTTATTGTGTGTGGTGTGTGTCATCAGCTGGCTTAGGAATCATGATGACGTCATCAACATGGAATCGCTATGACGATCGCAGCGCTCTCTTTACGACGAAAATATCTTCTAAGAACTATAAAAGTATTAGATAATATTATTATAGATTAAGTAGCTTGAAGCGAAAATTTTTTAAACAAAATA
Source organism: Cryptops parisi (assembly GCA_034695005.1). Classification (NCBI taxonomy): domain Eukaryota; kingdom Metazoa; phylum Arthropoda; class Chilopoda; order Scolopendromorpha; family Cryptopidae; genus Cryptops; species Cryptops parisi. The sequence continues at coordinate 60,566 of JAQIWH010000229.1, forward strand.
TGTGTTTTAAGTTTTTCATAACATGATCAGAAAATTATGTTTTTTATTTATTTAGTTTCTGATGACGTCATAGCTAATAGTAGCCAATCAGAAGGCGCAGCACAAATTGCCACTCGATTCAACTATTACGGCTATGGATTCAACATGGTGACAGACGACGCTCTTAACAAAAAAGTATTTTTGAGGTATGTTTTAGTAATGTAAATGATTAAGAACACCAGTTTGGGGTAAAACTTTGGCTTATGTTGGGGAGGAGGACGCTTCAAATGTTAAATTATAAGATAGTTGTTTCAATACAGACACAACACATGACTATAATATACGGCCATCACATCCTCTCATATAATAATAATCACATCCTTTATAATAGCATTAGGATACTATATACTAAATATTATAATTATAATGTTTCTTGCAGCAAGTCTCAATTTTTATTTGGTATCGATTGCTGAACTAAAAGACCGATTCATTAAGTAGGATAAATAAATAAATATAAAATAGAATTATTTTATAATAAAAATGATGCAATGTTTATTTATTTAAATTTTATGTAAATTTTCGCGACGTTGTTAATTTGTTTAACATTTGTTTATTTACGAAAATGTTGTTAAACAAGAATGACTTCGACAAATTCGGGACAAATTCATGTCATTAGATGCCTCAAGTTCGCATAGTAGCGATTAGCGGATACTTGTATTTGTGCATGTATCTGCATATATAAGTCAGATATGTAAGTATAATGTCAAAATTTCATGCATAGGCCATATACTACAGCTCGCTCAAAAAATATATATGTATAATTTAAATATCGTAATAATATTATTAATAGTATTTTCATTGTTTAAAGATGATGTTCGGTTATAAATGTTATAAATTTGTTTTAAATGTGTTAAATTAAAATGTGTTAAATTTGTTTTACACATTATGACTGTAAAACAAATGATTAAATTTTACCAAATATTAAAGTTTCACAAATCTTTTTTACAAACTACTCATCCACTATTTCTCCTCAAACAATATATTGACAATTCCCATACCACCCGATCTACTCAACAGTACAAAATAATTGTCACGATTAATTTGCTCAAACATTATTATTCACATTATCCATATAATGTGATGTCATTGGAGCCTCATATTCGCAAAAATGCCGAAATTTCACGCATAGTCCAGTTCGCTCAAACAAAAAATAAATGATATAAATCAAGTATAATCATTTTTGTTTTTCGTATTTA